>LZPO01017378.1:204919-223224 GCA_001675575.1 Neotoma lepida | reverse complement strand
CTCTCCGATGGCTCTTTCTCATCAACATTTAAGTCACTCCTAGTCCACATTCCCCTCCAGACACTGTCCTGTATCTTCACTTCTCTCCTCTTCCCCTCAGTCCAGTTCATTCCCTCCTTCCACTAGGAAAGCAATAGCCTGTACCCAGTCTTCATTTTCCAGAACAGGTCATACAACACACAACCAAGAGGCCATATGGAGCCCACTGCTTTTATGTTAATAAAGCTTTATCCCAGCATAGCCACACTTTATCACTGGATGCTGACTGTGGCTATTCTTCCTGCCACAGTGGCAGAGTTGAATTATAGACACAGGAACAACATAGCTCAAGAAGCTGAAAAAAAACTTATTTGCTAGTCTTTTATAGAAAGAAGGTTGCCAATCCTAGTTTTAGGCTTCTCAGCATCATTTGAAACTGCCAAGCACTCCATTCTTCCAGAAACTTATGGCTTCTGCAACATTTAGTTCTCCTGGTTTCCCCACCTTGCTTTTGGATTTTCTGTCTCCCTTGATCTTTCCTGCTCCTCCACCTGGCTTTCTAAAGGGGATATTTCCTCAAAGCTTGGCCCTGAACCTTTTTTTCTCCTTTCATATTGTGCATTCTTCCTTGACTGTCTTATTTGTATCCCTCTTGCTACTGAGCCCTAAAGGTATATCCAGGCCTACAAAATCCCAATCTTCAATAACAGATTGTGTGTGTGTGTGTGTGTGTGTGTACACATGTTATGCATGTTTGTATGCATGTATATATGTATATGTATGTATGTGTATGCATGTATATGTGTTTATGCATGTGTGTATCTGTACTTCGACTAGTTTATGTACTAGAAAGAAAAGGCTTTGTCATTTAGTTTTTGTGCCACAGTTCGGGTCAGGCCAGGCATCTGGACCTGGGTCAACTTCAAAAGATACACATAATGTTCAACTCCATTTACATGGAATGTCCAGAATAGACAAATCTATGGTGAAAGGAAGTAGACTAGTAAAGGAAGTAGACTAGTAATGGTTTAGATCCTTCCATAGCTAAAGGGTGCAGATAATATTTAGGTGGGAATGATAGAATTGTTCTAAAACTGGTCATAATGATAATTACACAACTCCGTAAATATACTAAAAACCATTTAATTGTACACATTAAATGGGTTAATCATGCAATATGTGTATTATAATTCAGTAAAGCTGTTACACACACACACAGAGAGAGAGAGAGAGAGAGACAGAGACAGAGACAGAGAGACAGAGAGAAACTGGTGAGGGAAAGGTTCAATGAGAGAAAGATGTAAATTTTTAGAGAAGTGATCAGAGAAAATTTCAAGTGGAAAGTGATATTTGAGCAAGATCTGATGATCATCCTGAGATCCATCATTTTGCAACCATTCACAGTAATACTACTCTTCATCCAATCTCCTTTGCTGACGCAAATTGTTTTGTGAACCATCTCTGCTTTGGTCCGTGGTGCAACAGTGCCCCCTTATGGTAAGTTTTGGTCATTTAGTTATGCACAGGATATGTGTGATTCCTCTGAGGGGATCCCAAATAAAACAAAGGGAATGTCCATCCAGACAGCTGGACACCTGAGTCCTCCCCACCATTGAAGCCATGGGAAAATGGTGCCAATTTCTAGATCTCCCTCCAATATGCATCCAAATCCAAAGAACACTGGAAGTGCCTATCTCCAAAACCCCTTCATTCTGCACCTTCCTTCTCTTTCTACTGTGTCCATAGAACCAGCTTTCTAAGTGTTTGTTATCTCCATTTGCACATTAGAATCATGAAGGGAAAGGAGAAGGTCTTTACTCAGCATCATAGTGTTTTCTCCTGAAAGGCTGTTTAACACCAATCTTCATAGCCTCCTAAAAAGAAGTTAACTTCAGCAAATGACTACCACAAAGAGCCAAATATCTACTGTTCACAAAATGGCACTGAGATTATGGCAACGGAGGATGAGAAGTCTCTAAGGGTTGGAACAGTGTATAGTCTAGATGCAACTGCCATGGACTCATCTTGGATCCTGTGGGTGGTTAGCAGTATTTTGAGTATCATAGCATGTTCAATCGTGCATTTTGGGGCTTTCCAGTAGTAGGAAAAGCCCACCACACGTGTTGCTTGATGCTTCAAAATTATAAATGCTTCCATATTTTGTAACCTTATACGTAGCCAGGTATAACAGAATATAAAATACGTTGCCTTGGAGAAGGTGGGAGTGAGGGGTGGTTNGAAGGCTGGGGGCGGGAGGAGGGAGGAGAGGGAGATCTGTGGTTGGTATGTAAAATGAACAAAAAATTTCGTAATAATAATAAAAAAGATAAATAAAATGCATGCTTTCAGTAAAAACCCAGGGTAGTCATAAACCTATTCAGTGTGTGGACAGGGCTAAGCAGTACTGTTAATTACAACTTTCCGGAAGCCCACACTTGTGAGCCATCTCTGTTTTGGTCTGTGGTGCCACAGTTAATGTTAGGCTCCTGCCTTAGTCTTGGTAGATTCTAGAAAAAAAAATATTGGTTCAGGTATTTTGATCTTAAATAGTTCAAGCAATAAATCCCTTACATTGAGATAGAAGGTGAATACTCCATAGCTTCAGTGTCTCCGAACCATCTGGAGTTTGGGGGTGCTAGGAGCGCAGCACACATATATATCTTACACATACCTGCCAGCAGCCCAATGAGTAGCATCACCACCCATCCTGACCATGCATCCAGCAGGCTCTTGATGAACTCCCAGATCGACTCCTTACTTTTGCTGGTTATCTGGAAATGAAGTACACACAGCAGTTGATCAGAACACAATTCCAGTTCATGCTTCTTTGTCTGAAGTGGATTCCCCAGGAAACAACGTGACTGAGAAGATGAATATAATCAAGCCACCAAATTCCCAGTAACATTGTTCTGGCAACAATGCAGGACAATAATTAAATGGGCTTTCTAGTTCACAAAGCAATTAGGATGCAACATAGGATCAGTGTCTCTCTTCACAATGGATTTTAGATAATCAAAGAGCAAATCAGATTCAATATGGATTTTTAAATAAGTGTTCTTTTGGGAGTACTCTAGAGACCATTATGGGATTTTTATAGCATGCCTCTTTCCCTCCCCATTCTGGGGGAGCCCTGCACTCCTCTAACATCATTTCTCCACCTACTTTTGGTTCCCTATTTCACCCCTGTCTGCTTCTTGCAAGTCTCTGGCTCTGATTCCCACCTGACCTATCTCCCTCTGTACCCAGAACCTGTACCCTAACTTTTCCAGGGTCCTGTTTCCACCCCCACTTCTCCGTTTAAGTGCCTAAGCCACCTTGGCCAAGTCTCAAGCTTCAGTAGCCACTTGCAGGTTAGGAGGCTCTCACTCTCCAGGGTGAGCCACAACCTCACACTCAGCTGCACAGCATGCTGTCTCCCAGCCCCTGGAGCAGGACAATCCCCACTCCCCTTCCTCCCCTCATTAGCAAAAGCCTCATTTTGTCTGACAAGAGTCTGTGGTTCTATGACTCCATTTCACTCTACTCCCTCCTCTAAATCCCATCATGGCTTGACCCTGATTCTATGTCTATCTTTTTTACAGCCTCCAGTAAGAACTCCTCCTTCCTCCTGACCACACTCCCAAGCTTCCTGTTTTTCTCTCTGCAGCACCTCCTTACTGTCCTCTGTGGCCTTGACCAACTTCTCCTTATGGGCCACTTAATCATTCCTAACACAGCCCCATAGCTCACTTGTCTAGGCTCATCTCTATTCATCTCCTGCGAATCCTCCAACAAAAACAGGACTCCCCTGAATGACCTGAATGTGTCACATTCTTTCATGCTTCTGTGACTTAAAAAAAAAAACCCACTCCTGATATTTAGGATCCTTTCCCTCTCTCCAACTACCAAACTCTTGGTCGCACTGAGAGGCCAAATTAAAATCTTACCTCTCTGAAAAATTCCTTCTCTAGTCATTCTTCCTAAATGAGCCCACAGCACTTGCCATATAACTGCATTGTGTCCCATTCGAGTATACACTGGATGCCAACCAGATGTCTAGCAGTGTGGTCACACACACACACACACACACACACACACACACACACAGAGAGAGAGAGAGAGAGAGAGAGAGAGAGAGAGAGAGAGAATCTCATACAGTCTCCAATGTAATCACTTATATTCTCAAGGATGAGTAAATGAAGCCCAGAAATGACAGCCTCAAACTCAACCACCATGAAGGTGTCAAGGGCAAGATGTGGGCCAAATATGCCTGACTCCAGAATCCCTTTGTTGCTTTCACTGGTCATATTTCTATCCAAAGTACCTGATATTGTAACTCTCAGTCTTTGTCTCTGCTTCCCCTACTAGCTCTTCTGTGGAACCAATATGTGATACATAGCCTCAGGCTCAGATCATAACCTACAGGTGGAAGCATTGTGGAACTATTGTTAAAGACCCCTTAACATGGTGCTACCTACCTTTCTGTGTCTGTCAGTGTCCCGGGACTTTTCCCTCAGCCAGTCTATGGTGTGGAAGTCCTCATAGGTCCCCACATCAGGGAAGGGCTCATCGAGGAAGTCCATTAGGTTCCCAGAGGTACTCATGGCTCCTGCACTGACCATGCTAGTTACTCCTGGAAGAGAAGTCCACCTGTTAAAAATGCAAACAGGGCTCGTGTGTAGCTCAGGACAAGAGTGTCTGCATAGCATTCATGAGGGCTTGGGTTCTATCCCCAGCTCCACAAAGAAACAAAGTAAGCATGACCACAACATGAATATAGCACCATAATCCAAAAACTCTACCTACTTTTCTTTTCTGTGTGTGTGTGTGGGAGGGGGGCTTGGTGTGTGGTGTGGTGTGGTATGGTATGTGTGGGGGTATGTGGGGTAGGGTGGTGTGTGTGTGTGTGTGTGTGTGTGTGTGTGTGTGTGTGTGTGTATGTGTATGTGTGCATGTGGTACTGTGTGCTAGATGAGCCTTTTACATGTGAGGCAAGTATATTACCACTGATTCCTTTTCTGTTTGTGTTTCTAGACAGGGTCTCATGTAGCCTAGACTGGCCTTGAACTTACTATGTTACAGAGAATGACTTAGTACTCCTGATCCTCTTACCTCTGCCTCTTGGGTACTAGGATTACAAGCATGTACCACCATTCCTTGCTTCCATTTTTACATAACATAAAAATTATTTCCACATCAGTATCTCTGCTGTAATGTAATATGTACACAGTTCATCCTTATTACTCACCATTATCTTCTGCCAAGAATATTGAACACTGAATTAGGAAATCCTGCAAGCCTCTGCTCACAACTTTCTTTCCAACCTATCAATATATCATCTTTTTTTGTGTTCTATTTAAAGACATCTTATTTGATAGACACTACTCATTCAGTATCCTGGAACTCAATCAACTGCACCACTGCTGAGGCCTGATTGAAGTTTCTCTATCAGCTATATTTTCTCCACAAAGCACTCACAAACAATGCTCTAGCACACAGGAACATGGGCAGCACTACAACGCAGTATTTCAAGGACACTTTAAACAGCAAAATTATCCAAAAAAAAAAAAGGAGCACGGGTTTGGTGGGTTGTTTTTAATGAGGAACTGAATAAAACAGAAAAAGGCCACTTGCTCACAGTATGGCTATGGAAACACAAAGGTAGATGGTTATCTTCTCTGACCACAGCTGCCAGATGTGTTTTCGGTAAGTTAAACTTTTCACCATTCTACACAACTTCCAAGTCAGTGACTAACCTTTAAAGCACCACTACTGATTTGGTAGTACAGTTTGGTTCTTCAATGTCCCCTAAAAGTCCGTGTATTATACACTTTATCCTCAAGGTGGTGCTATTGGAAGGTAGTGAAACCTTAAAGAGGTGGAGCTGAAGGGGGGTGAGTCCTTAGATGATAAGATGTGTGCCCCAAAGGGGACTGCTGGGCCCCAGCTCCTTCCCCTCAGTCTCCTCTCATGTCCTGGCCATGAAGTATCTGTTCCAGCACAAAATCGTACCACGATGGACACTGTCACCACAATCCCAACGCAAGGTGGCTAATTGATCACAGACTGGTCTCAAAAACCACGAACCCAATAAACCCTTCTTTTTAGGTTGACTAGATCAGATATTTTGTTACAGTGATGCTAAGCTGAAGAGCACACAAGATGGCAAATTTTAGTGAATAGGCAAATTTGCAAATATACTTCACAAATAAATATGAGTTTCTTCCCATGTTTTACAAAAGGAAACAGTCAGACTGTTATTAAATAATAATAACCAAAATCATTGCTTCTGAGAGACAGAATAGACGAAAGAAGGAAACAGTCTCTGTGGTTGTCATCACAGACTTCCAGATGTACAACAGGAGCTGCAGAGCAACTTTTAATCACAAGTAGCAATCAAGGCAGTCTGTAGGTGGCAGCAGCCCTCTGAGAGAGCAGGGCCACCATGGATAACAATAAAAGCAGTAGGACAGACAGACCACTGACAGCCAAGAGCCATGTAAAGCTGGCAGCACAGTGCCCTGGGCAAGGAGCTCTGGGAACAGACACTCGTTTAAGTTTTTCTTAAAACAGTCAAAATGGGTCTTGCTGCCAGGACAGTAAAAGATTTGAATGTCTTAGATAACAATTCCCTTCTAACTATTCAGGCTCCCCTGGCCTGGAAACCAATCAATCATAAACCTCCCATGCTCTGCCACCCTCAGAGTCTCATTTCCAGATCACATAGGAACCAATTTGAGGCACAGAAAATTTTTGTAGCAGGACAATGCTCACTCAGGTTAACAGAAAAAAATAAATGACTTTTACAAAGACAAGAGCCTGGAAAATGTACCAAATAAAAATTACTTTGGCAAAAAGCATGGAAATTTGAATTATATTATGAAGGCCACAAAAGTCTTGGAATCAATGGTTAAAATGTTGAAGGTGGTTATAAAAATATTTGTGTTCAGAGCTCTCTCATTTCTTTATATATTAACATATCTAGAGGACTTAACCATGTCCTTATGAAACTGCACTTTAATCAACTAGAAAAGTCACTATGAACAAAATAGGGTAATCATCTTACAAGCAATAAAATCGCCACAGTGATTGATTTATTGACCATCTGTGCAACTCAGCTGCTTTAAAACTTTCAAAGTTTGAGGTCTGAGCTGTGCCAAGTTGAAAACTACACCTACTGATGAGTACCCAGGGAAGAATCACATTGCATAAGTCAGTAGCAACCAATAACATAACCAATAATATAAGGGAAGAAATAAAATTAGAAAGCAGGGGTAACAATCTCAGTTTTACAAAAACAAGATGGTCAATCTCTTATGATATGTGGGAAGGGAAATCTCTGATGAGGAAAAGTAAGATGACAGGCTGTAGACCCACAATGCAGAGGTCTTGTCAAAAAACAAAAACAGCTCAGCTGATGGAGGAATTGCAGAGACTTGGTCCTGCTACTAAAGGAAAGTTGGTGGTGGACAGAGTGGCTCATGCATATAATCCCAGTACTTGGAAGATGTGGCAGAAAGATTGCCATGAATTCAAGATCAGACTGGGCAACAGACTGAGACGTATCTCAAAGATGGGGGAGGGGACTACCTGAAATCTAACCAAGCCTCTACTGCAGCAGCTACTCCGGGCTATAGTGCTACAACGAAAAAGCCACTCCAGAGAATAAATCCATCAGCAAGCTTTTCATTTGGGGGAGAGGTGGAGGTGTGTGGGTGTGCACAGACAAGTGTCAGGGGGCAACCCCGAGTGTTGCTCTTTGCCTTCTACCTTCTTTGAGACAGTATCTATTATTCACCACTGTGTACATCAGGCTAGCTGACTCACCAGCTTCCCTGGCTTCCCTTGTCTCATTCTCATCTCATCATAGGAGCTCTGGAATTATACATAAATGTGTTACCACATCCAGTTTTACATGGGTTCTGGGGATCTGAATTCAAGTCCTATGATTACACGGCAAGAGCTTTACCCACTGAGCTATCTCCACAGCCCATCTATCTGTAGACATTGATGGAGGATGTCAGGTATGACAACTAGACCCAGAATTAGTAGGGAAAAGTAAACATGATCTAATCAACTGAGTTTGGATTACCTCCCAGGGACCCCCAAGGAGTTGTTAATGTCTCTCCTGAGATTGAAGTTAAAAGACAAGGAGAAGGGACCAAGGGATGGCTGGGAAGAGTGCAAATAGAGACAACATGGGTGAGAAAAATGAAAGGAACTCTGTCAGGGATCCAGTGGGATAGCACAAATGGAGGGGTAACTTGAGTCCAGCCACATATGGGAGCAACAAGAAGGAAGTATGTGGCTTGAATCAGCCACCATAATGAACTGACCAACTCTGACAGCTCAATATGGTATAGGAACCCTGAACACACCATTATTTGCACCTGAGAAGGGGCTCATTGTTTCTTCCACTTATTTTTTGTTCCTTCTTCCCAACAGGTACATTTTGCTGGCAGGTGATAGCTCTGGGTATGACCTTGAGGCCACTGCATCAAAGAATGGCAGCATCCTACAGTCTGAATCTGAAATCCCTTGTTTACCTGAATCACCTACATCAAGCCTCTGCAAATTGCATCCCACAAGAACATTGAGGCCATCTAATTTTGTAAATAAAGTTTTATCAGCATACAGTCATGCCTCACTTGGGCTCTGGAAAATGAAGTCTAGTGAAGTCAGCTCTGCAGAAAGGAAAAGCAACTCCAGTGGTGAAGGGGATTGAAGCAGCAATGGATGACAATGCCCAGAAGAGATAGGATGGAACAGAATTTTCCCTAGCTCATGCTGGTGGTATCCTGCCTGAGAAGATAGTATCTCTCCTATACAACCATTATTTACCTACAAAGGGTCTTTGGAAAGCATGCAGGACACCTAGGTCTTTTATCTAATCCCTTAAGGCAAGAAAATATCTGTAAGGCTTAGTCTCAGCATGAAGCCCCCAAAAGGCCAGGATCAAAGTCTTCAACAGCAGACGAAAACAGACTCTATCCCATACACTCAATTCACCAGAGCCCAACAAAGACAAGCATATGTTAGCAGTGATAACATCAATGATGCCATTTAGGACTTTGATGTTAAAAGCTACTCTGAATGGGTCAGCTCACCCTTAGAATAGGCATCTGTATCATTTAAAGAAAACCTAGCTTGTGCATAGTTGGGCATTGGTAAAGATGTAATGGATTCTAGAGATGAAAGAAGGCAGGAAATCACTTGGATAAAGATCAAGAGTATAGTCAAGGCCCCGACTAAGTATAAAAGAACATGCCACCCTGAACTAAATGGTGACTCTCAGCATATTTGCCCCCAGATGCCATCCCTTTGAATGTACTGCTCCTCTTCTTTGAACGGCTTCTCATTCTCTGCCTGGAAAGTTCTGGTTTACTCTGTAGATCTCTTTGCTTCATCTCCTCACTTATAGAGATTGCATTTGATTCCCCAGAGACAGAGAAAGAGAGAGAGAGAGCAAGCTGCTGCATCCTGCTTAAACATTTCAAAGTCTCCCTTATCAGAATTCCTATGTACATCACATCAATTACTAACTTCTCCTTTACTGTGATCTTCTTCGGTATGAAAACCTTAGTCATTTTTGCCTCTCTGTGTCTGGGCCTGGATTGCAGTTGGTGTTAATAACCTTCATTGAATTAATTCAATTGTATGCACTATTTCTGGACCACTGGGGCAACAAAGCCCATTGGAACTTCTTGCAACCACCTGAAATAGCAAAGAAGTTTTAATGTTACCATAAATGCGAAAGAGAGAGGGGAGAGGAAAAAAAAGAAGTATGAGTAGAAGATACATGGACAAAAGATGTAAAAGCAAATAAGTGAGTTTGCCAGTAGTTACTGTGTGGTCCAGGGCAGTTTAGACCAATAGCCTTGGGGGCATGATCAGCATGATTTTGAGGGCATGAGTCTTTCAAAATAAAATGTCAGAAGCCACCAGGATCACTCTGAAGAAGCCCTTGACTGTGCCTATAGCCAAAAGTAGAAGGCCCAGGTATACAAAGCATAGACAACAATTAATCCCCCAAATTCTAGCCCATCCTTTATTTTAATTAATACATCAGCGTCTGGGTGTACAACTAAGTTCCTCAGCCATTTTCAGTTGACCAATTCCCTTCTAGGCGATTGGTGCCACATCCCTGGAAAAACTAAATTTGGAGGCTGGGAAAACGAAGTTTGATCCCCAGCATGTGCTCTCCCATGAGGTTCTGCCTAGGCTTTAACTCTGTGCCAGTTTCCTCACATCCCTTAGGTAGAGAAACAAGACTTCCCCTTATGTACTTGTGAGAATAAGGCAAGACAACATTGTTGATAAAGCACTCACAAACAATTCTATGGGACTATATTTTTTTTTTACTTTAAAACTCTATATGATGTACTCCCCCCCCCCTTTGAGAACAACTTGTGTGAGATGAAAAAGGCCACTGAACTCTTCACTCTGTAGGGTACTGTTAAGAAAGACCCACACAATGTACCAAATCTTCATGTCCCTGGATGATTTTGCCTCCACCTAGCTATAGGATGATGGGAAAAGGACTCCTTCCATGGGCTTTAGTCTTCTCCTCCTTCTCCTCCATAAAATGAGTGCTGTGAGGGTCCTTTTAGATCTGGAATTTAATGACTGTGGTTTTTTGGTTGTTGGTTTTTGTTTTTGTTTTTTAAGATTTATTTA
Organism: Neotoma lepida; assembly: GCA_001675575.1. Lineage (NCBI taxonomy): Eukaryota > Metazoa > Chordata > Mammalia > Rodentia > Cricetidae > Neotoma > Neotoma lepida. Next base: position 212,589 of record LZPO01017378.1, on the reverse strand, counting down.
TTACGTACACAGTGTTCTGCCTGCATGCATGCCTGCACTCCAGAAGAGGGCACCAGATCTCATTCTAGGTGGTTGTGAGACACCAAATTGAACTCAGGACCTCTGGAAGAGCAGCCAGTGCTCTTAATTGCTGAGCTGTTTCTCTAGCCCCTGACTCTGTGGTTCTAAAACTGAGCTCAGTGGCATGAAAACATGCTATTTATTGGTCAGAAGGGGTTTAAAAGTTGCTCTTTCTATGAGTACTGGGTCAAGCTTCAGGATACTCTAATCTATATTCATCTTTCCAGGACAAAGCCGAATCTATCTAGACTTAAGGGTTCAGAATTTCCAGGTTCACCTCTGGAAGCATCATGCAAGCTCAAACTCAAGGAAGTAGAGATACTAGAAGTGGTATTATGCCAGGCAGGTAAACAGCCCCAGGTGCTTCTCATGATGCTTTTGAACACTTTCATTACCAGAAGCCAGAAAGTGAAGATTGGACAGGACTCAATGAATTGATAAGGTAGGTGCTCATGGGCAACCTCTAAAGTTTCTGGGTCTGTCTTTGACCTTGAGGATCTAAGGCCACTGTGAACAAGAAAACATGTCATTGACTTGCTCAGAGAAAGCAAGAAAACTAGGGCTGGTATCTTGAATTACTGCTATGGTCTACTATGAATGGCAGGAAAGTGGTGTAGGGGGAGGGGGCTGGGAGCAGCTCTACCCCAAATGGATTGGGTGAGGGAGATAAAAGGAACTCTTGACTACTGACTAGGAGCCCAAGAAAGTAGCTCAAGGAGCACAGCTTTGGGTTGGGCAGATCTTTTTCTTCAGTCTCAAACAGCTAGGTTTGATATATCTCTGTCCTTTGACCTTCTGATACTACTATAAGGGACTATGTAGAAAGCTTGCCTCAGGAAAGTGCTTGCCACACAAGCGTGAGGACCTGAGTTAGATCCACAGAATCCATGCAGGAAGCAGGATGGGTAACACATACTTTTGATCCCAGTGCTGGGGAGGCAGGAACTAGTTGTATCACTGTTATCATAACCATAAAACTAATATGAGCTATATAAGTTATTAACAGTTGACCTCAAACCATGATGGCTTACATAACAACAAGTGCCTCATTTTTGTCTCCGATAGCACTGGGATTTTACCAGAAAAAGACAGTTCTCATTCGAGATTGCTCAGGAACTACAGTCAGCAGGGCCTGAAATCATTTGAAGGTTTGCTCACTACCATCTGTGCCTGGCTTGGGAGAGTCAACAAATGAGGACTAGAATAGCTGAGGCTCTATGTGGCACCACCGTGTGGCCTCTCTAGTATAACTGCATTGGGGGGTAGGCCTTCTTACTTGGAGGCCCTAGGCTTCAAGGTGATTGTGTCCTGAGAGAGACCAGGCAGAAGCTGTGCCATTTTACCTCACTTAGCCTCAGAAGTCAAGCAGTGGCCCTCTTGTCACATACTGCCCATTGTGGCTGTTGCAAAAGCACACTCAAGGTCAAGTGGAAAGAAATAGATCACAATCCTGATGAGGGAGTGCTGAGTCTCTAGAAATCATCCAGAATCTAGAAATAGTGTTGTGTACATTTTTCAAAAATAGAACTGATCATTCACCTTACAAAAAGTTTTCATAAATGCAGAAAAATATCTAGAAGAAAATATTGATTATTTGTGATCATCTTAGCAACATGTCACTATAACATGTTGCTATAATTTTTCATAAGTATATTTAAAAACAATTGGCTGGCTGGTAGAGCACTTACTAACATGCTAGGTTCAAACATCAAGTACTTCTTTGTTTTTGAGACAGGATCTCATATGGCTCAAGCCAGCCTCCAACTTGCTATATAGCTGAAGATACCCTTGAACATTTTTGGTGGGTGGGTGGGTTTGAGACAGCCTGGCTGTCCTGGAACTCACGCTGTAGACCAGGCTGGCCTCAAACTTACAGAGATCCATCTGCCTCTGCCCACAAAGTGCTGGGATTAAAGACATGCACCACCACACCTGAACTTTTGATCCCCTGCTTCCACCTCCCCAGTGCTGCAGATGGCAGGTGTGCCCTATCACTCCCAGTTTATGTGGTGCAAGGGATGGAACCCAGGGCTTAGTATTCCCTAAAGAAGCATTCTACGAACTGAGTTTCATCCCTAGCCCAAGGTAATTCTTTAATACTTGTTTCCCACTGTACTTTGAGATTTCATCCTGAAAGGTAGCACTACTGAGACCCTGGAGCAGTGCTATCTGAGTTCCAACTCAGCTGTGACACTCCCTAGTGGTATGATTGTAGGCCAGTTTCTGAGCCCCACCTGGCCTCACTCTCCCAGTCTATGAAACAGATTGGAGCAGCACTTGCCTCAGGGTATTGTTACGATGACTGTGTGGAGTCACCGGCTGACAAACAGCACTACCCAAACCTAGGATCCATTTTAGCTTGAGGAGACTGGGGTGATCCAATGGTGCTTTTTTTAGAGACAGGTTTTAATAGTTATGGAACTCACTTTGTAGCCCAGGCTGGCCTCGAATTCACAGAGGTCCACCTGCCTCTGCCTCTCAAGTGCTGGGATTAAAAGTGTGTGCCACCACGCCCAGCTCCAATGGTGCTTTTTATGGGGCCTCCTATGGTTGCCTTTTTCGAGGATCAGTGAAGTAGGTCACTAAAAATAGGAATCTATGCCAGAAATTTTAAATCTTTTTTTTTCCTAAAAATACCATTAAAGTATTTACATTTATTAGAGACTAATTCCCTTCAAATCTGAATTTTCTCTATTCAAAGTGGACAAACCACTGAGCTATTTGCACGAAACTCCAGTCTAGTTATGTGACCTCCACTGACCTGCCAAAACATGTGACACAGAGATTGAAAGTTAATGCCTAGTCCTTTTACCCTCTGAGGGACAAACAAACATTTATTCATTAATCAAAATGATCTGTCTGTGCCACAGCTAATGTTTAGGCCCTTGGGAACTTTCTGGAATTTTCAGAGCTATCTTCACTGCCATTTGTATTTAACTAGTTAGGAGTACAGAGGAGAAAATCCTAAAATACGTATTCTTTGGTGCCAGCAAAATTCAAATAGAGTCTCACTATTTGAGTCTTCATGAACACTAAAGGAAATCAGAGGTCAGGGAAGTGGGAACCAAGCTAGATATAATCACAAGGAAAGCCCAAGGAAACTAGTTACTTTGCTATAACCTTTTAATTTGCCTTGTTTTTCTGAGAACTATAATTTTAGTTGTCCCTTTTAACTGAATTTAGATACTGCTTTGTATTACTCAATCAGCCTGGACCCAAGGGATGAATCTAGATAACCTAGTGGAAGAGCCAATCCCTTGAGCTATCTGTATTGATAAGGTGGCTATTACCTTAAGACTTCTGCATTCTGACCCATATAAACGCAGAAGGGGCTATGGAGTAGTAATCTGTTTCAAGCATAGTTTATACATAATTTATCTACCATAAAATTACAATTTATACTTGGGTATATTCCCAGACTTGTGCAGTCACCAATACTACCCAGTCTCCCTTAGATGTAACCTCATAACCATTAGCAATCATTCCCTCTTTAGTTCTCCAGCAACCCCTGATCTATTTTTCTATCTATGAATTTGCCTATTCTATAATATTTCACCTAAATGGAATCATCTGCTATGTGGTCTTTTGTGGCTAGCTCCTTTCCCTTAGCACAATATCTTCAAGATCCATATATTAGCAATTCATTCCTTTGTATTGCTGAATGATACTCCACTGTGGCACAGTATCACAAATGGTTTCTCTGTAATTTCCTGACAAAATATTTGGGGGGTTTCTACTTTGGGGCTGCTATGAATAATGCTATTATAAACATGGTGTAAAGCCTTTGTATTCAGATCTTCATGTCTCTTGCATATATCCTTCAGAGTGAAGTTGTTAGGACAAAAGGAAACTCTGTAGTGGTATTTGCTCCTCCCATGGCCTTGGGCTATAGGCCCGAAGGAGGCAGTGCTTCTTACCTTCTTAAGTGACTTCTGGAAGTCAGAGGAGAGAGATGGTTTAGCGGTTAAGAGCACTGACTGATGTCCCAAACAACCCGGGTTCAAACCCTAGCACCTGCATGAATGCACCTATCTGTCTGTGCTCGAAAGCCGCCATGAGACCACTCTCTCCTCTCCTTTTATGAGGTTCCCCCTCCTTTGGGCCTATATTTAATCTTCTGAGGAGTTGCCAGACTGAAATCTCTTTCTCCACTCTCTCCATCTTTGTTTTCTTTTTTCTTCTTTTTCAGTTCTGGTAGATGGATCTGAGGTCTCATGCACACTAAGCAAGTGATCTACCACTAACCTACACCCCAAGTCTTGAAATTACTTCCTTTTGAAGTAAATATCTATCTACAAAAATACAAAAATCAGGGCTGTGAAGATGGCTTAGTCAGTAGAGTGCTTGCTGTGCACAAATGAGGTCCTGAATTCAACCCCAGTACCCATGTTAAGAAAGAAAAAAGCAGAATGCAGCAATACACTTGTAATCCCAGCAATGGAGAGGCAAACACAGGAGGATCCCTGGGATTCACTGTCCAGCCAGTCTAGATGAATTTGTGAGCTCAAGGTTCAGTGAGAGGCCATGTCTCAAAAACTAATTTGTATGTACCTAAGCCCTAAAGGCTTCCCATTGCACCCCTAGTCCTTAACTACTGCTATGATAAGCCTACACCATATGCTACCACTACTTTGAACTTTTTATCAATCATTTGTTTCTGGTTTCTTGTATTCTAAATTATGCTAAAAGGTCTATCTACATCGTTGAACATAATTACTGTGTGTTCAACCTCTCTGCTTTGTAACTGGGGCAGGCAGGAGGCAATGCTTTCTTTCTAGGGTCAGAGTGTAAATGTTTAAAACTTTGTGAGCGATGTGGTCGATATTAGGTTTATATGCCTCTATACTGTCATTCAAAAGCAGCAAAAGACCAGACATACATTCACAGCTGTGGATCTGGTTCAATAAAACTGTTTATGGACACTGAATTTCAAATTTCACATAATCTTCATGTGTTACAAAATACTTGGGGGCATCAACAATATTAAAATGTAAAAACCATTTGACTTCAACAATATAAAAATAAAAATCATTCTTAGCTCAGAAGTCACACAAAAGCAGGTAGCAAGCTGGGTTTGGCCTGTGAGACAACATACTTTGCCAGCTCCTACTCTGTTATTTGACTGTAGAACTAAGTTTCAATGTATTGTTCCATTCCATTATGGACAGGTATTTGTTGTGATCCACTGGGACTAGTTCGAAGTTAAGCAGCCACAGTTGTGCCTCATAGGGTTATTTAAAGGACAGAAAGAGGTCCCAGAAATACCAATAAAGAACAGTAGTAACATTTCGACCTTGACATTTTGAGATGATAAAAGGCAGTTCCTAATAAACACACACACACACACACACACACACACACACCCTACCCACACATACTCTGTAAGGTTTCTATGAGGTCCTCCAACCAGAAGGATTTCCCCCCAACTAATTAATTCTTCCAGTTTCCTGTTGCCTTGGTTCATGAATAAAATATAATGGCTGCATTTCTCTAATAAAGTATTCAAGGACAGTATTAGAGGTCACCTCTAGTGAAAAGCAAGGACTCAATAGGAATTCTAGAAGTGCACAGCTGGAGGAGAGGACCTGAGAATATCATGCTCAGAGACAGGCCTAGGTCAGGTGGCATCTAAAAATAAGCATCACTCCCCCACAGGAAAAAAAACCCCTTCATTTCTTACAGATTTTCTAGCCAATTACAATGACTAATCCGCAAACATCCTTAAAAGGTCTTTTTCTTGTAATCTACATGGGTTACATAAGGTGCTCAACTCAGGAATTGGTACAGACTCTGGACTCACACATAGTATCATCCCATATGGCCACCAGAGGGAGCCTCTCAGGATCTGGTTCAGCACCATTTGCACCAGCAACCAATGCCCCTTTGCAAAGAGTCCACCTTTCCCCATCTTCTTTAATTTATAACTAACTCAACCCAGCCTCATTGGAGCTTCTCTGCTGGGCCTGTAGGTTGCCAAAGTCCCAAACTGAAGATCCCATGATACCAACTGAGCACTGAGGAACAGGCACTGCTGTAATTGCCTCTAAAACTCATGACAGTTTCTCTGTTCCCTTCAGTAGCTTCTCTTCTAATCTGCTCCAACTCAAGCACGTCCCTAAACATGCTTGCAATAGATGACTTTTAAACATAGAATGGTGAGACAAACAATCCAGACACATCAGAACACGCATTATGTATTCTATATATGGAATATTCAGAAACAGGCAGAAGTAGGCTATATATGGAATATTCTGGAACAGGCAGAAGTAGGCTATGATTCACAAGAACGAACAATTCAATGGTAATTCTACAGAGAAAAGCAAAGACACAAACAATAAAAGTCACAAGACTGGTTTAGTGATGGATGGGGGCAATATGTTGTGTCCTGACCAGGGTGGCTGGGGGTTTCAGGGAACTGCTCTTGGACTTGGCAGTCAGATATAGGAGCATCATCAGCCCATTGGGCTTTGGATAGCCAGGCTACTTTCTCATTCTCCACTTTGTTCTCTGGTGAAAGGAGTATTGGGAGCTCACCCTGAATAATGATGCCCCAGGTTGCCTTTCCTCAGAGCCCAAGTCTCTGCACTCAACATAACAAAATGTTTAAACACTGCCATCCAGTACAAAGTAACCTCTAGCATCACATTACCCAACAGAGAACTGTGCTCCATTTTTTGTTTACTTTGTCTGTTTTCTGTTATTCCATATCTCAGACTGCCTAAAACTCACAGCAATCCTACTACTTCAGTATCTTGAATGTAGATATTACAAACATTCACCACCATTAACCACTTAATGTTCCTAACCTGCCTGAGTGGATGGAGGCAAAAATAAATTTGCCACAAATATTTTAAGGCAGTAGAAAATATTGCTCTAGCTATCTACTCATATTGCTTAGAACTGAAAGATTAAAAATGGAAATTTAAAAACAGTGAAGAGCCAGCTATGGTCGTACATGTATATAATCCTAGCAATCTATGATACTAGGACACAGGAGAGGGCCCTAGTTTGCTTTCTTTTGCTGTGATAAAAACATCACGACAAAAGCAAGTTGAGGAGAAAAGGGTTTATTTTATCTTACATTTTGCAGTCCAACAATAGGAGAAAGCAAGGCAGAAAGCCAAACAGGACAAAAACCTGGAAGCAGGAATTTCTGAAGCAGACGTCATGAAGGGCGCTGCTTACTAGGTTGCTACCCATAGCTTGCTCAGCCTGCTTTCTTATACCACTCAGAAACAGCTGCCCAGGGATGGTACTGCCCAAAATGGGCTGGCTTCTCCCACATAAATCACTAATCAAGAAAATGCCCCATAGACTTGGCCCTACAGGCCAATCAGATGGATGGAATTTCCTCTTCCCATATTACCCTGGCTTATGTCAAGTTGACAAAAGAAACTAACCAGAACAGGGAGAAAGAAGAGAGTCAGGATTTCAATGTCCTCCCACACTATATAGCAGGTTTTAGCTTCGTCTAGGATATATGAGACTCAGTCTCAAGAAAAAAAAAATGAAGAAGAAAAAAACATAACAGAGCAACCAGGATTTTATTTTCTGCCCACATGTCTGTCTCTCTGTCTCTGTATGTCTGTCTCTCTGTTTTTGTGTCTATG
>LZPO01017378.1:145510-197649 GCA_001675575.1 Neotoma lepida | reverse complement strand
ACAAGAATGTAAGGGAACTAAATGGTCTTTATGTAACCTTGAAATTGTCACCATGTCTATAAATTCCTATTTCATCAAAAATAAGGTATTATTTTTCATTAATACGTCATTAACATCATGATCTATAAAAGAAGCCCACCTCTGCATATGAGAAAGAAAATTTCTGTTGGGCTGCTTCTGAAAACATAGTTAAGCTAAAGACTGATAATGAGACTTTCCCACATCCAATTCACCCACTGGATGAGCAGGGAGGGGCCATGCTACAAGGCACTGAAAATAATACAGTTAGGAGAATAATTCTCTGTCTTCTACTTAAACACATATTAAAAAGATTTCAATAAGTACTAAAAAGAAAAAAGTAAATTGCTTTTATCATGGCATTTTTATCTCTTCAACTAGAGTACCTCAACAAGCATCTCCAAAATGTAAGACCCCCTGCCCATAAACATATGTATGAGCTATCCATTGCTATGTAACAGATTACCCAAAACACAGTAGTAGGAAATAAGCATGTCTTATCTCACTGTGTGTCCTCATTTCATTTCCTGTTGCTGTGATACAATACCATGACAAAAGCAACTTCAAGGGAGAAGGGGTTTATCTGGCATACAATTCCAGGTGACAATCCATCATTGCAGAGAAGTCAAAGGAGGAAGAATTTAAAGCAGCTAATTACATTAACAGTCAAGGGCAGGGAGAGAATAAATGCATGAATATTTATTGCTCCGCTAACTTTCTATACTTTTATACAATTCAGGAACCAAACTCTGGGAATGGTGCTGCCCACAGGTGGGCTAGGTCTTCCCACACCAATTAATGCAATCAAAACAAATCTCCCCATACACCTACTGGTCAACTCAATCTAGACAATTCCTCATTGAGACTCTTTCTAGGTGATACTGATTGTGTCACATTAACAATTAAAACTATCACAGTGTTTGAGACACAAATCAGAGTATACCCTGAGCTAAGTGTCTAGGCTCCAGGCCTCTCAGAAGACTGCTACAACCTCAAGCCTCAGCTGGGGCTGAGAGATCTGTTGCCAAGTACACCCATGCTACAACTGGTTTTGCCTCCCAACACAAGGCAGGAATGCTCACGACACAGCATCTCCTCCCTGTGCTGGAGTGACTCAAGAGAGAGAACACATACCCAAGACTGAAGTCTCAGTTCTTTATACCCTAGTTTCAGAAGTGCCACATCTTTGTCCCAGCCATTTTATATCCATGTGAGTCACTAGGTGTGGCCCAACTGCCAAGGGAGAGGATTATGCAAGATTGTACCCAATAAGAGGGTAAATCTCAGATTCACTTTACCAAATCAACACTGGTCTCCTTGGATCATCTTATAGCCAGACACATAACTCTTCAAGTGTCCCACAGATATCTACTGCATGTTTGTTCAGGCTGGGATCCAATCAAGGGCCACAAATTTTATTAGGCTCTTTGGTCTCTTAGGTATCATTTGATGAAGAATACCCTCATGTCCTCATTCTAATTTGCTTTTATGATACTGAATTATGAAGAGGCAAGGCCAGATAGCTCAGAGTGAGGGCCAAGCCTTCTGAGGTAACAAGAGTTTGGATGGTTGACTCTGGCTGCAAGAGGAGCTACCTGGACTCAGGGGAAAGAAGCCCTAGCAGAAAGCTACCTGAGGAGTAGATACGGCCAGCTGCTATCATCCTAGATTTCAGCAGCAGTCTGTTTCACTAAAGGCAAACCATTTCCTGAAGATGAGGCCAAGAGAGGAGGGGCAGACAGACATGAGCTGATGACTTTTGGAGGGGGTACATCCCAAAACCCCAGGCACAGGAGACAGGGAAATATTTTCAGTTTCTTCAAACCCTTAGGAAACATGTTTCCCACCTTGCAACAGCATCAGGACCACAGTTTTGTGTTTCTTGGGATGTTCCTATCTTACACTTCTTCCATCAGTCTGGTCCTTTCTAAACGTGAAGAAGTTGGCCCCATCTTACATATCTTGCATCTACTCTAAGATGAGAAGTGATATGGCCAATTGTCCACCCTCATAAGTGTCAAAGCCAGACATTCAAGACACATAGTCCTATCCTAAATCTTAAAGCCTACATGCATGGCTTCCCTGAGATACCTGCCTGACTGCTGGTTCAGCAGGCAGTCATGCTGGCCTCCTCATAGCTGTGGAGACCCTACTGCCATTCTTACTTCACCATACCTGGAGCCAGAACAAAGCATCTCACTCCATCCTTCAGATACCTCCAGTGCAGTCTGTCATTCTCACCCTTGCAGAAGAGAAGAATGGCATCTTCACTGGACACTTTTCACCCAGATTGAGACTTATCATGTATACAGGTTTGCTGGGCAGATGTGTCTCAGCAGATGTCAGTCCATGATTGGCTAATGCCTGTTTCTTGTCCCCAACACTCACTTTTGTGTCAGTCCAGCCCCCAACTACAAATGCTATGCAAGCATCCCTCTCCTCTTCCCTCAGAAGCTGTGAATGATAACCTTCAATAAAGAAAGCCTTTATATTTATAGTTCATGTATACCCAATATGATGATTTCAGACCAAGGGCTCCACATTGAACAAACCGTAAGAAAACAAATTCTGAAATGTAAGAGCTGGAAAAACATTTAAAGGACATCTATGGGCTGGGACTATGGCTCAGTGGTAGAGTGCTTACCTAACAGACAATGCACAACCCTAGATTCCACCCCCAGTACCAGGGTGGAAAAAAGAATAAATCTGTCATCTAAATCAGTAACTCCTAACCAGGGTCAATGGAATCCTTAAGCAGGTAGCAATGTCTGGTGACATTTTGGGTTGTCACAACAGAAAGAAGAGCTTCATACTGGCATCTGTAGGTAGAGGTCACAGACTAGGCTAAACATCCTACAGTGAATCGGATGCCCCTCATGGCCATTCTAAAGTTAAGAAACCATAAACGGAATGACTTTGTTACTTTCAGAATGAGAAAGCTGAAGTCTGAAAAGATAACAGTGACTATTCCAAGGTTATACAACTGCAAAACCAAAAGTAGATCCAAGTATCTATTCCACCTGCCTCCATCACCTGCTTTGCTCTGTCAAGAGTTGGTTCGGGAGAAGAAAGGGTGGGGACCTGAGGGTGCTTTGTTTTTGCTGTTAGAGGTGGAATCCAGGATCTCTCAAATATGAAGCACATGACCTAACACTGAGCTACAATACTGTCTTAATGCTTGCAGCCAATCTAAACCAGTGGAAGAAAATCACAATAAGTAAATCACTGAACGAACGACACAACAACCCATCAGGATATCACAAAGTCTAAACAAAACGCCATCTTTAATTATCAGTTTGAATAGCACTGTTTCACCAAAGTTGCCGGTAGATGGAATTCTTCAGAGGGTAAGTTCCAGTGCAGCTGACTGATGCCTCAGCTTCTAGAGACATCAGGTTTTCAGAAAAGAATGTTAATTCTCCTCCCTAGGGTGCCCACACATGTCCTGGCTACAGACCAAAAGAAAGGAATGTAAACAGGGTTGGTGGGAAAGAGGTCGTTAAACCCCCTACCACATGCACACACAGGCTGTCATGCTGGGACTGAAGTCACCTGACCCCTCCATCTGCCACTGAGTCATCAAGCCCCTTCCTTCAGTGAGCTAATTATGCAGCAAAGCAATTAAGAAGAATGCTGGAAATTCTGAAGGTCTGGGTTATCTCCAACACCCAGCTCTCGCTAAGTAGAATTTTGTTCTTAGAGATATAGCCATGTTTTACAGTGGCCCATTGTCTTTGCAAACTGTATTTTATTGTATTCTATTGAATGCTGTTATTTTTAAATTTACTGAAAACATCTGCCTGAAAAAAATACGTTTAAATGCTGATACCTTGCAAAATAATGCAAAACGATTTAGACTGCACACCTGGCCTTGATATTGCAGCTAAGAAGTTGCCATTCCCCGGCAAGTTTTTGCTTTGAATGAAATTAGACGCACTGCTGAGAAGCAACCCCTGTGAGAAGAATTAATAAAGATATTTTTAATGAGCCAGCACAATGGCAGAAGGAAAATGGTTTGTGGTTATCTTTTCAAAGCGGCTCTTGCTCTTGGTCTCTGTCCTTAGAATGCATGTGTTGTAGTCAGTACAAATTTTTCTCCCCCTCCTTGCAAGAGGCTCTTATCTTTCTATCTGGTCCCTGCCCACTTTCTGCAGGTGAACGCGCCAAGACCCAACTCACGCGTGGACCTGCACCAGGCCACTCCCCATCTGATGCTTTCAACAGCAAAAGGAGCAGGAGGAAGCAGCTGTGGGCAGCAGGCACTGCAGCAGCCAAAGGCCCCACTTTCGGTTTTAGGGGGCGCTGCCAGAGCAGCAGACCACCAACCTGGGCTCCACCTGCAGCGTCTGCACTGTTGGGAGCTCCAGGAAAGGCATTCAGGCACCACGCACCCCTTACCTGCAGTGCCGCATCTTGCAGCCTGGCCGTCCACCTGGACAGCATCCTAGAGCATCCTTTCTTCAGCACGTCTGCTGCGAGTGCTGTGACGTCATCAAGAGGCGGGCTCCACGCTGCCACGTGATGTCTTTGGAGTCTTGTGGCTGGGAGCAAGACCGGAGGTCCGAGGGTGGGGTGGGAAGACCCTGGATGTTCCAAAGGAGGCAAGTAATGGTCAGTCTGACTTCCTTTCAGGGTGTTTGTCTTGATGCATGCCTATTGCTTGGCCTTAGTTGGGAAAGTTAGGGCAAACAATACACAGGAGCAATCGACATTATTACAGGTTCCAAGCATATAATAGGATTTCAAAAAAAGGTAGCCATAAGGAGATTATTGTGGAATGGAACACAAGCTGGTGTTCTACTTTATAAGCTGCAATAGAGAAATATACTTTACGAAAATCAAAATGACACCAGAAATAGACCATGCATGAACACATTGCATTTGAGGTTTGGTGTTCCAAATTATGTGCCAAATAATACAGTTAAGCAGTTCTTGATGAAATATTCTGCTAATTGTACCGATGACTGATACTTTTAATTATTCTCAGTAGCTGCATTACATTAGTTTTATTTGCTAAGAGAAATAAAAAACAGTGGCACCACACATAAATATTACTTACTGCACTATTTGATTATTTAAAATAAAACACTGAGAGAACACAACTGTATGTGTCTATGCTTATTTTTCTTAACTCTTGAGTAAGCCATTTCATCTCTCCAGCACGAGTTTGGTGAAAACAAGTCATTACTTCGAGTTGTCTAATTTTTCTGACATTCTGAAGAAGTGAATCACTTCACTATTATAATGTATCTTGTCGTTTTCATTCACAGAAAAACAGCCTCTCCTTAGAGGCTTTTAGAATATTCTGTGATCAGTTCATAAATTGGAAGTAGTACATTTAGAACTTAAAGCAGTTCATGTATAAAATCTTTGTTGTTTGCCAAACCACATAAATGTTGTGGGGATGTAAAAGGGCAATAGCGGAAGGGCTCGTCATTCGTATCCCAATTTCACAGGGATTGTTTTAAGTTTAAATCACAATTGTAACTTTCCTTTTGATTACCCTCCTGAAAGACCCGTTAAATAGATTGTTTTACAAGCAGGCATGAGTTAAGTTGGCTGGCCACTTATTCCAACAGCTTTTATTTCCTTCTATATTTAACCCTGTCCCCTTTACCACCATTGCCTGCAGATTAACCACATTTCTGCTCACAAGGTCAAACTCTAATTTAGATTAAATACAGCCCTTGCCTCTGTCAGCAATCTATTATTTTCAAGATCATATTTTTTTAAATTGGCAGTGGTGGTGTGGATTTCTAGGTCACTGCTCTCAGGTTTGTTTCTCAGAGTGACAAACAACTTACCTTTAAAGCTGTGAGGTTCTTGATACATAAAGCCCAATTGCTACTGCAATCCCTGGCTCCTTTGGCCTGAGGGTCTGAAGCACACGGAAACTGACATGTTCATTTCCCTGCCAGAGGCAAATGTCGATTTCAGCCTCAGGCTCACAGAGGGCCCAGGAGGCAGTCTGGTAGTATCACGTGTTCAGCTCAGCCACTCAGCCCAGCCCTGCCCTCCTGGCCACCTCTTGGCTCTGAAAGATACTTTGTTATGTGGTCGGCCTTCCAACCTCGGTGGAAAAGTGTCTGTAGAGAACCCTGTTTCTGCAATACAGGACGCCCCACCTCTAGTGGCTGGTGCTCCCTGTTTGTAGTTTCTCGGGGTGGGGGCGGGGTGGAGGACTGCAGCGCACATAACTCACCCTGCTGCCCACAGCTTTCTTTTGTGTTCAGCTTGGCTGAAATGACTAAATGCCTACACCTTCCTCATCCGGGGACATATATTTTTTTAAAAACAGGTTAGTTTCATCTTCTCTTTTTCCAGGTGATTGCTCAATTGAAAGCAAACACACACCCCACCACCACCAAACACACACATACCCCATACATAGACACACACTTTCTGTCTGTCTCTCTTTTACACACACATACACATTTTCTCTCTCTCTCTCTTACACACACATATACACACACTGTCTGTCTCTCTCTTACACACACACACACACACACACACACCACACCACCACCACCACCAACAACAACAACAGACCTAAAATGGGGCCATGGAATTTCCAACAGAATGAAATAACTCATGTAATATCTTTTACCTTCAAATACCAAAAAAGAATAAAAGTCACTATGATGATAGATACTTAAGGAGAAAAAGACATTTGTACTAGGTTAAATGGAACACAATCAGGCTCCAAAACATTATGTACCAAGTGATTTATCTGTTGTTTGTGGGTGTAATATAGTTGCAGCTAGTTACACACCAACTTTTACATATGAACATGGGCAATAATTAAGAATAATTCACCAAATTATCAAAATGTGGCAACTCACTGGCAAATAGGATTAAGAGTGTTTTAGTTTTCCTCCTACTTTTCTTCTTTTTCTTCTTCTTGTTCTTCTTGTTCTTGTTCTTGTTCTTGTTCGTCTTCTTCTTTTCTTCTTCTTCCTCTTCTTCTTTACTATGCAATCTCATTTCTCCACAGTGACACAGTTTTGTAGCAAGAGAAGTATGCAGAATATATACTTGTAGCTGATTTTTGATGCACAGTTCTTATATGAAGAATCTCCAGTCCTAAGCACAAAGCTTGAAGGAAACAATCCCAGCCCTACTCTGGAGTTCTACCTGTCAGGCACTGGAATTGAGGGTCAATCATGGCATTTTCTCTTTCCTGTAATCATGCTTCTCATTTTGTGCTGGAGAGATGGGGAGGGAGGGAGAAAGAAACAGAGAGAGAGAGAGTTGGTCGTCTCAAAGAGTTTCTTCAGATGGCTTAAGGCCTCCTTTGGGAATCCACAAAGCATGGCATATCAAGTTGGGGCAGGACCAAGCTCCTCCCCCCTGTATCAAGGCTGAACAAGGCATGAACAAGGCATCCCACCATAGCGAATAGGTTCCAAAGAGCCATCTGAATGGAAACAGAGGAGGAGTGGATGGGGGGGGGAATAGAAGGGAGGTATGGGGAGGGAACAAGAGGAGAGGAGGGAGGGGAAACTGTGGTTGGTATGTAAAATAAAATAAAGAAAAGAAAGTTTCTTCAGTAGCTGTGGAAGCACAATTAGGCCCTGATTTCTAGATCCCAGTGTTCTCTTCACATATTTGAAATTTCATAACATAGAATCTTTTCCACTTTGCCTCTCTTCATTATCTGCTCTATTTCCAGAAATGCCACACAAGATTTACAACACAATGTGATTGTTGTTCAGTTTGGCATGCTTTGTTTTGTTTTGTTTTGAGACACACTCTCACTCTGCAGCTCAGGTTGCCTCTTGAGTGTTGTGAGCCACCTTGCACAACTAGAACACTGGTTCTTAGTGGGAATAATGTTGCTCCTTTTCCCCTGGGGACATTTTCAGCTGCCCAACCCAGACACTATAGAGACTAGCAATATATTCCTGGCATCCAGTGGGTGGAGCTCAGAGACGTTAGGGAACAGGCTACAGTGTGCAGAACTGCTGCGTATGACATTGAATGATGTAGCCTCAAATATCAATAAGACTGAGGCTGAGGTCCTCTGGCTTAGAATGACTTATAAGGTATTAGATGTCCCTGCCATTCTGAAGCATTTCCCCCTTGATAATGTGCTGGAGGCTCTGCTATATAATGAAGCGCTTACATGTCAGCACTAGGGCATAAGGAAAGAATAACTGCCTGTCTGCACATACACCATCTCCAAAAGAGCCACAAGTAATAGGTGGTTATATCTTGGGGAGGAGAACCCAGTGGCTGGCTCTCAGAGGCTGGTGGAAAGTTTTGAGAGTTTTGGAATGCATTTAAATATGTTTTAATCATACATGTCCCAAGCACTCTTAGGCACATGTGTCAAATATTCAGTGCACTGAGCAAATTTATCTCTAGGGTGTCCTTTGATGCTTGCAGCCAGGTATTATTAGCAATAGCACAGGGAGAATGCTGTGTCTTTGTCTTGCAGAAGGGACATAAGACAGCCATGACATTGCCTCTTGTTCTCCAACCTGGACCACTGTGTGGTCAGACATGGACTCATGGTCCCTACTGCTCTTTACATGATATGCCTGCCCTGAGTGTCCCCTTATTTCGTCTGTGAATCCACAGCTCCCGAGACCCTGGCATGGCATGCACCACATTAGACTCAAATAACTTGCTCACATCAGTCCTATAGCTCCTGGAGAGCAAGAAGAGCTGGATCTACCTGCCAAGGAAAGTCCAACATTCAGCACTATCTCTAGGCCATACCAAGTTACACCAACTCAAGTTCTGCACAAATGTTTTCAAACCAAGAAGCCAGTGAGATGGCTCAGAGGTTAAGAGTACTTGATGCTCTTGCAGATGACCCCAGTTTGGTTCCCAGCATTTACATCTGGTGGCTCCAAACTGACTGTAACTCTAGCTCCAGGAGATCAGACACCTTCTTCTGAATTCTGTCTGTAGGTAACTACACTCACATGTACACATACTCACACACATACATATATACATAATTTAAAACAAAAATAAACGTTAAAAATATTCTCAACCAAAAATTAACATATCTAACATACTACCTTGATATATTTTGAATATATTACAATATTACTTTCTGTGCCTTTTTTTTGAGATAATCTCATGTATCCCAGACAGTCCTAAAACTTGCTATGTAGCTGAGAATAACCTTGAACTTCTGATCTTCCTTCCTCCCTCTCCCAAAAGCTGAGATTGCAGACATGCATCACCATACCCAGTACCTTCGGTGCTAAGGATCAAAGGCATGGTTTTGTGCATGCTAAGCAAGTATTCTACCAATTGAACTACCGCCCCAGTCCTATCTATGCTATCTTTTCAAGTCTGCATAAATCTTACTTTTCCCTTCTGCAAATAGGGGCAATGTTATAGAATCTACCCATGTTGGCTGGTTTTATGTCAACTTGACACAAGTTAGAGTTATCTGAAAGGAATGAACCTCAATTGAGAAAATACCTCCATAAGATCTGGGTGTAAGGCATTTTCTCAAGTAGTGATCAATGGGGGAGGGTCCAGCCCATGGTGGGTGGTGCCGTACTTGGGCTGGTGGTCCTGGGTTATATATGAAAGCAGGCTGAGCAAGCCATGTGAGTAAGCCAGTGAGCAGCGCCCCTCCAGGGCCTCTGCATCAGCTCCTGCCTCCAGGTTCCTGCCCTGTTTGAATTCCTGTCCTGACTTCCTTCAATGACGAACAGTAATATGAAAGTGTAAGCAAATAAACCCTTTCTTCCCCAAGTTGCTTTGGTCATGGTGTTTCATCACAGCAATAGTAACCCTGAAACATTACCATTTGGAGTTGTTGTGAGGCATATATAAGTGAGCCATTGAGAAAGAGGAAGCAGTGCCTTTTTTTTTTTTTGCATAGGAGACGTGAGGGGAAATGTATATACCTATATATAGTAATCTCCTATGTTTTCAACTGAGTGGAATTTGGTTTTTGTTTGTTTGTTTGTTTGTGGGTTTTTTTTTCAGGGGCTTGGTTTTTTGAGACAGGGTTTCTCTGTGTAGCTTTGGAGCCTGTCCTGGAACTCACTCTCTAGACCAGGCTGGCCTCAAACTCACAGAGATCCGCCTGCCTCTGCCTCCTGAGTGCTGGGATCAAAGGCGTGCGCCACCACCACCCAGCTCTGAGTGGAATTTTTAAGAGTACACACACAAACACACCATGACTAATTTATTTACATGCCATTGTTAAATTGTATAAACCTATCTTAGGGAGACATGTGAGACATATAAATCCCTGGCTAACAGGAAAAGACTGCTACCCTTGCACAATAATTCAGGCTCTTCAAACAACAACATATTTTTTTAGATTTATTTTATTTCATCTTATGTGTTTTAGTGTTGTGCCTACATGTCTTTTAGAGCACCACATGTATATGTTGCCCTCAGAGGTCAGAAGAAGGTGTTGGATCTTTTGGAGCTGGAATTATAGACAGTTGTGAGCTACCATGTGGGTTCTGGAAATGAAACCCAGGTCCTCTGCAAGAACAAGTGTGCTTAAACATAGAGTCATCTCTCTAGTCTCAAACAGCATTCATTAAAATTCAGTATTTTTGGCATTATAGATTTTTCCATTAATTTTTATTATTATTTTAAGCATATGTGTGTTGTGCCTGCATGTATGTTTGAATACCACTTGCAGGCCTGATGCCTGCAAAGGTCAGAAGACAGCATTGGATCACCTAGAACTGGATGGAGTTACAGATGGTGAGCAGTAGGAATCAAACCCAGGTCCTTTGGAAGAACAGTCAGTGCTTTTAACTGCTGCTAAGCCACTCTCCATCCCCTTGTGTTAATTTTTACATTAACAAATAATATGATCTTTATTGATGCCTTTTGTGGTGCTCTTAAACTTTGTACTCAAGGCAATTGCCTCACTTGCCTCCAAATTTCAGCCATGAGTATCTAGGAAGTTATTCTGTGAATGGTGAGTCTTAAAAAAGCCTATTCCACTTGACTTTGCATCTTGAATATTATGTTGCTGTTTCAAGACAGTGTTTCTCTGTGTAGCCCTGGCTGTCCTAGAACTAGCTCTGTAGACTAGGCTGGCCTTGAACTCACAGAGATCTGTCTGCCTCTGCCTCCCAAGTGCTGGAATTAAAGGTGTGCCCCACCACCACCTGGTGCATCTTGAACATTTTTACACCTGGTCCATTGTCTTGAATGAATTAATGAAGGAATCCTTCCCATCTAATTTGGTGCTATACATGTGATAAGTGTTTTAAAAGATTTAGGGGAATAAGTAAATGATGTGAAATGTAAGACTGTGCAATTCAGGGCTGGAGAGATGGCTCAGAGGTTAAGAGCACTAGCTATTCTTCCAGAGGTCCTGACTTCAATTCCCAGCAACCACATGGTGGCTCACAACCATCAATAATGAGATCTGGTGCCCTCTTCTGGTGTGCAGGAGTGTCCTCTTCTGGTGTGCAGACATACATGCAGTCAGAACCTGTATACGTAATAAATAAATCTTAAAAAAAAGACTGTGCAATTCAGCCTTTCTCGGGCATTCTGAGCTGTGTTTATAGATCATATCCCCTAGGATTGAACCTAGGGAGATGCATGTGCCAGACCAACATTTTACCACTGAGCTACAATTTGAGCCCTCTTCTTGACATTTTTTTAAACAGTCTTACTTAGTTGCCTAGGTTGGCCTTGAACTCATTCTGTAGCCCAAGCGTGCACTAAACTTCCAATACTCTTGTCTCAGCCAGAGTGGCTGGGATGATAGACATGCATCACCAACCTTGGTTCAGAAGGCTATCTTCTCCAGTTGACATACATATGCATTGTGATATATCTGTCAATGATAAGCAACCCAGATCTTCGAGATTAGAGCAGAAGCAGACTTGAGCTATCTCATTTATTGACTCCCATGAATTATATTGTTTTACCATGGCTGATTTCAAACTACTGAATGAAAGGTTGGAAACTGATACACAGTGGCCATTGTTACATACCACACCATTGCATAGGGACCATAAAAGTAATTGGATTTTTATTTAGTTCTTTGACAATTCCATGCATGTATATAATGCATTCTCGTTACTTTTTCCTCATCAAGCTCCCCCTTCCACACCCCAACACACACATGTCTCTCTCCCAGATTCATGCCTTTTTGTTTGGTTTTGTGACTCATTTAGTTTAACCAGGACCATCTGTATGACCAGTAGATTGGGACTACCCATTGGAAGCCAGTTGGGTTTATCAGTGGGATACACACTACCAAGGGCAATGACTCCTACTTTCCCTGAAACTATCCACAGGAAGTAGTTCAGCAGTGAGGGACAGGGCTCTCTGAACATTTCCTCCCTTCACGTCTCACTGTTGATGTTACTCATTCTTGTGCAGACCCAGCACAGTCATCCACAGTTGTTGAGTGTTCATGGTTACAACTATGTATTATCCAGAACGTTGTGTTTCACAACCCTTCTCCTATCTTCAGGATTTTACATTCTTTCCACTCCCCTCTTCCACAATGCTCCCTGAGTTTGAAAGAAATGTTATACATGTCTTTTTAGGGCTGAGCACTCCACTGTCATTTAGTCTCAGTACCTCGTGCAACCAAAAGTCTCTATTCACTCAACAAAATTCACTGGGAAGAGAGCCTTCTCTGAGATTAAGGATATATATGGTGCTTCAACATTATGTCAGTTTACCTAAACAGAATTAAGATTTTATTGCCCCTAAGTCAGGATTAGTTCTTTTAACCTAGAAAAAATGTTCCCTGTCTCAGTACTGTAAAGCAGAAATAAGAATTTTTCTGAATTGTACTGGCCAAGGATGCCAGCCATCAGCAACAGTGGCTACTTACAAAGGAATTAGCTTAAATTATAAGTTAAAATTCAGTCCCTCATTCATAGTAGCTATATGTCAAGTGCTTAAATCTCACATATGCTCCAGTAACTTTAATATTTTATTAGAGTTCTAGAAAAATTGCATCATCATAGATAATTCCGTTAACACCACAAAGTATTTCTACTAAACAAATTCCACTGAGGTAAAACAATCTGTGTTTATTGCCCTTGGCATGCTGCCTGTAATTTCAGGGCAGGAAAAGCAATCTGGCTGGAAAGACTGTTAGTGGGAATGATAGAAAGGCACAGATTCCAGAGGTCTATGTGCCTCTGGACACAGAATTCAGGCATGATGTTTCCAAATGCCACAAAATGGGCAGTTCCTGCCTTTGGGCCTCCAGACTTTGCTTCAAGAAGACACAGCAGGACCCGATCATTGGTTCCAAAGCAAAGATAGAGATGCCTGCAAGCAGATATCCACATAGGAACTCAGAAACACACCCCTCAAAGGGGGTGCTTTTGTACTATATTGAACAATTGCCCCCCCAAAAGTGTTCAATCCCTTGTCTGCAGGACCTCTAAAGATATTGGCTTAGATGAAGAAAGGATGTATACAGATGTGATTAAGTTAGGGGTTCTTGATTGATGGAGAGTTTGCCCTGTGTCTCAGTTAGGTTTCTGTTGCTGTGAAAAACAGTATGACCAAAAGCAATTTGGGGAGAAAAGGGTTTATTTGGCTTTACACTTCCATATTACAACCTATCATCAAAGGAAATCATCGCAGGAACTCAAAGTAGGAACCTTAGGCAGGAGCTGAAGAAGAGACCATGGAGGAATGTTGCCTGCTCCCCATGGCTTGCTCAGTCTGCTTTCTTATACACCCCAGGGAAACTTTCTCAGGAGTGGCACTTCCCACAATAGGCTCGGCCTCCTATACTATCTATCTATCTCCTATCTATCAAGGAAATGCATCACAAACTTACCTACGAGCCAATCTTAAGGAAGCATCTTTAAAATTTCAATTACCTCTTCCTAGACATGTCTATATTTGTGTCAAGTTTACCAAAAATAACCAGCACATCCTAGAACATGTACATGGTTGCAATGACATCAATAGAACCTTAATATAAAGGACATAGGATCAAAATCAAAGAAAGTGACATGAAGATTAAATAAGAATTAAAAAGCAAGAGCTGAAGATACTGCATGATGAGCCTTGAGAATGGGACCATGAGCAGACAAATCTAAGCAGCTTCTAGAAGTTGAAAAGGCAAAGAAATATTGTTCCCTGGTGCCTGCAGACTAAACACAGTACTTTGGGCTCAGTGTAGTCCATTATAAATTTCCAGCTTCCAGAAGTATAAAAGTGTAAGTGTGTGTTGTTATAACCCTAAGGTTGTTATTTGTTATGTTGGATTCATTTTTGAGACCAAGAGATAAAATAAAAGGGTTTCCTGAGCATTAAGAGGTAAGCCTAAAAGAAGGACCAGCTTCTTGAACAAGTTCCTGCAACTACCAGCAGGAGAGCTAGGCAACAGCTGGAAAGTGTCTGCTGGAACAGAAGCAAGAATGTTTTTATAAAGCAATATCATTAATAAATGTGCACATCCAGATGATCTGTTCAAAGAAAGCATTTCTAGAAATATCAAACACAATGCATTTTAATATTAATCTGTGGAGAAACACAAGTACCAAAAAAAAAAAAAGACGGAAAATAGAACATGTACATAGGTACTTAGGAGAGAAAATAACAAAATGAAAGCATCTTTGTTACTCTTGGTGTCTAACAAGATGGAGTTAGGGCTGAAAAGCATGGGAAGCAATAAAGAAGGCCACTTCACAGTGCGGTGGATGATGCTGTCCAGTGAAAAGTTAAGGCAATGGCTTTCAAAAGTAGGAATTACCATTGGTGTGAGGAAAAATGAAAGCCTTAACCCACAAGTATCAACGCACCCAAGACAACTCAAGTGGACAGGACCTGAGCAAAGCTGAAGAGCATCCAGGTAGTATGACCAATAAGCAGCTCACTAGTACTTGAATATGTGTGGGTTAAGTGTGTGCAGTGTTGAAATATGTATGTGTTCTCCTCCCCAAATTCAGGTCTGCTCAGAATGTCAGAACATGGCTGTTTAGAAATAGCATCAGCTAGATGTAATTAAGAAATGATTCTCAAGCTGAAACTTGGGGTAGGTCATAAATCCAATAGTTGGTGTTTTCATAAGAGAAAGGAGGGGAGGATTTGAGGAGAGAAACACAGGTGAGAAGGCCTTGTGAAAATAGAGACAGAGACAGGCAGGATGGAGCCACAAGCCAGGGGATGGAGGTAACCCCTAGGATCTAGAAGAGACAGAAATGACCCTCTCTTGGAGCTCATGGAGGGAGCATGGGTCTGACATACCTGCCCTTCAGGCTTTTAAAAATAGGGGAGCCAGACGGTGGTGGCACATGCCTTTAATCCCAGCACTTGGGAGGCAGAGGCAGGCGGATCTCTGTGAGTTTGAGGCCAGCCTGGTCTACAAAGCGAGTTCCAGACAGGCTCCAAAGCTACACAGAGAAACCCTGTCTCAAAAAAAACCCAAATATAAATAAACAAATAAACAAACAAACAAATAAATAAAATGAATGAATAAATAAATAAATAAAAATAGGGGAAAAGGGTTTTGTTTTTAATCTAAAAACTAATCTAATCAAGAAAACACATGAAAGAAAACACAAACACAGTAATCAGGAAATCACAGGGGAAAGAACTAGAAAAAGAAAGGAACTTTTTCCACATAATATATTTTGATCATGTTTATATCATGATCATGTTCCCTCCCCAACTCCTTCCAGATCCTCCCCACTTTCCTACGCACCTAACTTTATGTTCTCTCTCTCTCTTAAAAAAAAAAACAAAAAAGACCAAAGAAACAAAACCCAATAAAACAAAAATGCTAAAACAAAACAAAATTAAAGAAACCATCCCCTCACACACCAAAAAGAAAACACATGGAGTTTGTTTTGTGTTGGTTATATACTGCTAGGCATGGAGCCTAACATTAAGTGCAGTTTCTATACCCAGTGAGAGTCCATTGGAGAAAGTAATTTTTCCTTTGCAGTCAATGTCTATTGGAGATAGCTATTTGGTTAGGGATGGAAGTTCCTGTCCCCTTCCTTCTCTCAGTGCTGGGACCCCATCTGGCTTGAATCTGTGCAGGTCTTATGTATGCTGCCACAGAGTCTGGAAGTTCATATATGTTCATTAGTACTGTTGTACCTAGATGATGGTGTTTCCTTGGAGTCATCCATCACCTCTGGCTTTTACAATCGTTCCACCTCCTTCTATGATAGATAGATCCCTCAGCAAAAGGAAATATTTTCTTTAAAAGATTACAAAGAAATTTAAAATCACAGATTAAATAAATTTCAAATTACTGAGGCTTATGGGGCTGGAGAGATGGCTCAGCAGCTAAGAGCTCAGATTGCTCTTTCAGAGGACTTGAGTTTGCTTCCCAGCTTCCAAGCTGGGCAGCTCACAACCACCTGTAATCCAGCTCCAGAGGTTCTGACACTCTCCTCTGGCCTCCTCTGGCACTGCACTCATTTGCACATACTCATACACAGACACAAACATACATACATAAAAATAAAAAATAGAGCTTACCAAAGTTGATCTCAAGAAAAAAGTTCTTATTATTTAATTAATTTTGTTTTTGACAATTTCACACATGTGTAAAATATATTCTGATTGCTCCATCACTTATCTCCCCCATCCCTGTAAACCCTGGCCCATCCCTATCAGTTCCTTCTCTGTATTCATACAGTACTCTTAGCCTTAGTCAGACAAGTATCTCTTTACAGTTAATGATGATAGATGTCGAGGCTCATAACTGCACAAAGTGCTGGGAATGAGTGACAAATAATTGTCTATCTCTAAGTAAGACATTTATACTTCCCCTCTGTGCTCAAGGGAAGTTGCTGAATGGACAGCAGAAAGAATATAATATCTAAAACATAGAGTTGGGGGATGTGAAATGCCATCTCCTTCACAAGACACAGCTATCGCTATCACAAACTCACAACAGTTGCATGCACTGGGTCTGAACAAAAATATGCTTGTCAACAGGTAATAGACAGTGGAGAAAGTCTGGGGGTCCTACCTAACGCTGTTGAACTATTGGCTACTGATAGATTCAGGGGAATGTAACTGCCTTCACTGAGGTCTTCACTGGTGACCCCACCAGTCTATAATGGATAGTTCTAAAAGGGTTAAGAAAATAGCTTAAAGCACTCCTCTGCAAGAAAGTAAAATAAAAAAAAAAATAGAGCATGGAACAGGCCCAGAGGGCTTCATGGCAGAATCCCCCGAAACTTATTCCCCAAACCAAGAAAAAGAAGAAAAACTTGGAGCTGGAGACATACCTTAGTTGATAGAGTGCTTGCTTAACATATATAAACTATAAGCAGTCTATACACTAGCACTCAGGAGGTATAGGCAGAAGGACCAAAAGTGCAAAGATATCCTTAGCTTCATAGTGAGTTCAAGGCCAGTCTGGCTACATGGGTTCTGTGTCAAATAGATAAAAAAGGAAAGAGAGAGAGAGAGAGAGAGAGAGAGAGATCTCCATGTTTCTTTCATGTAATAGTAATTGACCCTTCCCTTGGCAAATATTTCATTTTTTTTACAAAGGCAACATGGTATCACATACCTGTCATCTCAAAAGGTGGGAGGAAGAGGCAAGAAGATTGCTACAAATTAGAGGCTTGCCTGGTCTACATAGTGAATTATAGGCCAGCCAGGGCTACTTAAGTAAGACTGTGTCTCAAAAAAGTTTTTTACACTGTTTCAATACAAAAATAATGCTAGCAAACCAGCCTCAAAGCATGTTAACATATACACATCTTCCCACTGTTGTTTATTTTTACAAAAGCAAGGGTAATTCTCTACTAGTTGAATCATTAACATAATCATGTTTTCAGGGCTAAGAAGGAAATTTTTATGCTCATCTCAGCAGATGGAGAAGAACAATTGTGAAAGAAATTCAACTTTTCATTTTTAAAATACTCAAAAAAGGGTTGAATTCCATAGTAGCACACATGTCCAGCTCATGTGAGGCCCAGCATTCAGACCTCAGCAGTGCTGATGAAAAGTACCCAGGAGGGCTAGAGAAATGGCTCAGAGGTTAAGAGCACTGACTGCTCTTGTAAAAGACCCAGGTTCATTTCCCAGCATCCATATCATGGCTCACAGGAACCTGAAAATCCAGTCCCAGGGTCTGATAACCTCTTCTGACCTCTGTGGATATGACATGCACATGGTATACAGACATGCACATGGGCAAAATACACATAAGCATAAAGTAATTTTTAAAATCTAAGAGAAATGTGAAAGCATCCAATAGAATAGGAATTGGGTATTAACATGTATGTATGTGAGAATATGTGCATGTAATTTACCACCACAGCAATATCTTAATTTAATGGGGAACCCACCTGTAGAGTTCAGATATAGTTGTAGTTTTCAAAATTTATTTGTTTGATGTGTGCATGTGTTGGTATGTGGGGTCCTTACAAAGTGAGTAGCGCCTTTCTGAAAGGAGCAGATTATTGACAGTGGGAGTGGATAACTATACCCCGACATTAGTCTATCCCACATGTCCTGCTTTCCCTTATCATTTTCACCATTATAATGATGCAGCACAAGGTACCCACCAGAAACTGAGCTGATGTTGTTATTAGCTTTTAAGTAAAACTGTGTCTTCCAGTGTGAACTCCTACATTAATGTACTCTGCTTAATGTTTCTTTTGTTCAAAGAGGGTATTGTTTTTTGGGAAAAATGTCTGTATTCTCTTTTCTTGTGGCAGATGATTAGTCTATTTGTTTGTTTTGGCTTTTCGAAACAGGGCTTCTCTGTGTAGCCCTGGCTGTCCTGGAACTCACTGTGTAGACCACGCTGGCCTTGAACTAAGAGATCTGCTTGCCTCTGCCTCTCAAGTGCTGGGATTAAATGTGTGTGCCACCACCTGGCAGGTAATAATTAATTTATTATTATTTCCTGGTAATGCTGTTTTTGGCCTTGCGCTCACCAAAATGTGAAGCCATTGCATTCATTCACACTGTCACCGTGCGTTTGGCATTTATTGGCTTCCAGAACCATCAACTAAATTAACCTATATTATTATTAGCCACCTGATATCAAGTATTTTGTTATAACATCAGAAATCTGGGTGAAGTGATTCAGGCCTCTAATCCCAACACTTGGGAGGCTGAGTGAGGAAAATTGTTGGGAGTTTAATATAAATCTGGGCTACATAATAAATTCCAGTCTAGGCTCAGTCTTTGAAATGCTGGGATTATAGGTGTGTGCTACGAAGCCCAACTGAAAAATACTGCCTTTAGTGTATGTGTATTTATCCTGTCTTGTTTGTTTGTTTTTTGTTTTTTCAAGGCAGGGTTTCTCTGTGTAACAGTCTAGCTGTCCTGGAACTCACTCTGTAGACCAGGCTGGCCTTGAACTCACAGAATTCCACTTGCCTCTGCCTCCCAAGTGCTGGGATTAAAGGCATGTGCCACCACCACCCCGCTATGTGTATTTATTGTATCTTTATTTTCTGCCTTCAGGACCAAAAACAAAACAGGAAAAAGAAGAAATAGCCAAAGACATCATTTTTTTTCTTGGAGCCAGATAAGTTGATTATGAAGTTCATTTGGAACAGACAAGCAAGAATGGCTAGGAAAGAACTAAAAAGAAGAAAGGAAGGAGGACTAGGGTTGAAAGTCAGGAAACACTATCAACAGCCCTCTCAGTGGGACAGATACAGAGTCTGCAGTGTTTTCTCACAGAATGGTAAGGGCTCACATATGTGACAGCCTACCAGTGAGGCTGTGGGGAGACTGACTTACATTATAATGGGATTACAAAATAGGGTGCCTTGACGGAAATACAGTGATACCACACAGAATTCCATAGGCAGTTGCCCTTGGCTCAGAGATTGCAATTTTTGGGTCCATTACCCCGGAAATCTTGATCCCCCAAAATGTGAAAAGGTGATTACAAAAGAAATTCATCAATGAGTTTGTTTTTTTCTTGTTTTTAAAATTCATTTTACATACCGACCACAGCTCCCCCTCCCATCCCTCCTCCCACCCACTCTTGCAAAAGGGCAAGGCCTCCCATGGGGAGTCAATAAAGCCTGGTACATTAAGTTGAGACATGACTAAGACCCTCCCCCCTGCATCAAGGCCAAGCAAGGCATCCCACCATAGGGAATAGGCTCCAAAAAGCCAGCTCATGCACCAGGGATAGATCTTGATCTTATTGCCAGGGGGCCCCTTAAGCAGGTCAAGCTACACAATTGTCTCCTACATGCAGAGGGCCTAGTTTGGTCCCATGCAGGCTCCCCAGCTGTCGGTCTGGAGTCTGTGAGCCCCCACGAGCTTGGTTCATCTGTTTCGGTAGGTTTTCCCATCATGATATTGATGCCCCTTGCTCATATAATCCCTTCTCCCTCTCTTCGACTGGACTCCCGGAGCTCCATCTGGTGCTTGGCTGTGGATCAGTGCACATGCTTCCATCAGTTACTGGATGAAGGATCTATGATGACAATTAGGGTAGTCACCAATCTGATTACAGGGGAAGGCCAGTTCAAGCACCCTCTCCACTATTGCTAGGAGTCTAAGCTGGGGTCATCTTTATGCATTCCTGGGAATTTCCCTAGCACCAGGTTTCTCCCTNACCCCATAATGTCTCCATCAAGATATCTCTTTTATTGCTCTCCCATGCAGTCTGTCCCCCAGGTCAACCATACCATTTCCTCATGTTCTCATCTCCCACCCCCTCCCCTTTATCCTCCCCCGCCCCCAGTTTAACCAGGACATCTCATCTATTTCCTCTTCCCAGGGCAATCCATGTGTCCCTCTTAGGGTCCCCCTTGCTACCTAGCTTCTCTGGAGCTGTGGATTGTAGTCTGGTTATCCTTTTCTTTACATCTATTATCCACTTATGAGTGAGTACATACCATGTTTATCTTTCTGAGTCTGAGTTACCTCATTCAGAATGCTATTTTCATCCATTTCCCTGTAATTTCATGATGTCATTTTTTTTACAGCTGAGTAATACTCCATTGTGTAAATGTACCACATTTTCTTTATTTATTCTTCGGTTGAGGGGCATCTAGGTTGTTTCCAGGTTCTGGCTATTATGAATAATGCTGCTATGAACGTAGTTGAGCAAATGTCTTTGTGGTATGATTGAGCATTCCTTGGGTATATATGCCCAAGAGTGGTATCATTGGGTCTTGAGGTAGATTGATTCTGAGAAGTCACCATACTGATTTCCAAAGTGCCTGTACAAGTTTGCACTCCCACCAGCAATGGAGGAGTATTCCCCTTGAGTTTATTTTTTAATAATAGAAGGTTGAAACAATCGCAAGATGGTTGGATAAGCTCATATCCACCAATGCAGAGTGCAAAAGTTAAAAAAAGGAGGGGGGATGAATAATGCTCTATGTACCACTGTGGCAGAAATGGGAGTTGAAAGAGTGTGTTTTGCATGTAGGGCATATTTAAATTTTGCAGGGCCAGAAAGCAGACTGTACTGGGTAGACTGATTTTCCTTTTAGAGACACAGTTTATATAGGCCAGACCAGCCTCAGATTTGCTATGCAGCCCAGGTTGGTTTAAAGTTCAGGCCCCTCCTGCCTCAGCCTCCCAAGTGCTGGGATTACAGGCCTCCACGACTGTACCTGGCTGTACACTGGTTTAAATGGTGGTTCTTTTGGTGATCCAAAAGTTATATCACCTTAGAATCCGAGAATGTGACCTTACTTAGAAAGAGTCTTTGCAAAAGTAATTAAATAAAAATCCCAAACTGGGATCATCGCGGATTAGCCGTGTGGCCTGAAATCCAGTGACACATGTTCTTACTGGAGACAGAAACACAGACTAAGCAATATGGGGATGGGGATAGTGACTAGAGGGAAGCTGTTCTAACAACCACTGCAGAGGTGTATTTGCGTGTCCAAGCGATTGCATGCATGTGGGTGTGTGCCAGTGTGAGTGCATACTGTCTGCAGAGCTGGGGATCAAACTGTTAAGCCTTGTGCATGTGACACAGTTGCTTTACTGCTGAGCTACACTTACAGCCCCTCAGATATATTTTATATGAAAAAAATCAAGTGGAGAATATTACTGTGAAAGGGAAGAAACTCAAATGTAATTGTGTATATATTTGTGTATTTATGTTCATGTGTATATATTTATTTGTGTATAGATATGTTTGTATCAACAAACAATGCAAATAAAAACAGTATTTTAAAAATGGTTATCTATAAAGAAAGAAAAGAAGGCAGAAGGGCAAAAATAAAAATTAGACTTCTTTGGATAGTTTTCACATTGTATATTTGTCTTTGGAACTATGTCAATATTTTAGATAGTTATAAAAATTTTAAAGTAAATTGACTTTACATTCCTAATAAAAAATAACTTAAGGTTGAGGAGACTGCAGAAAAAATCACAAATGGTTTCTAGTAGTTCTATCATCAGTAGTACTGTTGGTTTTATTCTCAAATTGTTGTGCATGTGCTTACATTATATGGGTTAAAGTAAATGAATGGTGGTGTGATATTTTAGTACTACCATCCATTTTTCCCTAGGAAAAGAATCTCTAACTCTAACCATTAAAACAATGACCAACCCAGTAGTAATAAAGACCTCTAGCAGCAAAATACATTGCCCTGAGAAAATGGGCCAATTCCAGTCCTAGGGCAATGAGTTGTGCGGGACAGTGCTGATGAGACCATCTTAGACTACTAGGCTCAGAACAGAGAGGCACAGGAGCTGGGCAGATTTCTCCTGTCAAAGATGTGTGAGTTTGAGCATTAAGCACAAGTCTAGTACATTAAAACACCAGGAAAAGTTTCACATATGTGAGTTAGTAATAATAATGGTAAAGCTCTCAAAAATAAAACAACAGAAAGAAATTGCTCACCACTGTACATTGGTAGTATGATTTTCTCTTTTTAAAATTAGTAAGAAAAAAAATCATGCATTTCTCATGCCTTTCTCATAGAAACTGTTATCACAGGGTAACCAAATAGATAAGCTTCTCTTTTAAGTATTTCAATTCATGAGCAGAAAAACATGGTAGACTCAGAAGATTACCATTAACTAATCCTTAGGGAACCACTGGTTCTAGGTCTTATCAACAGCAGCTGACTTTACAAAAAGGCACAAGATACTGTAAGTCACCAGACAATGACCATATGGAAATCTTACCAGTCGTTCCTCTCAAAAAAAGAAAGAAAAGAAAATGAACTTCAGTGCGACCAAGCTTTCAGATTTGACTACTGTTGGACAGTGGTTTCCTCTGGGTTGAAACAGTCTATCCTGGAAGAAAGCCCATTAAGACTGAGAAAATTTTCACTGGGTGGTGGACATAAACACCTTTAATTCCAGCACTTAGGAGGTAGAGGCAGGCAGATCTCTGTGAGTTCGAGGCCAGCCTGCTCTACAGAGTGAGTTCCAGGACAGCCAGAGCTGTTACACAGAGAAACCATGTCTAGAAAAAACAAAAACGAACAACCAAGACTGAGAAATTTTTAAAAGAGGAACCTGTTTTAATTCTAAGGAATAAAAAACAAACAAAAACAGAGGAACTAGTGAGATGGCTCAGTGGTTAATACTGCTTACTCTCTTAACCACTATTCTTGCAGAGGACCCATGATCAGTTCCAAGTCCCCTTGTTAGGTGGCTCACAACTGCCTGTAACTCCAGCCACAGGGAATCCAACAACCTCTTATGTTTTCTGCAGTGTCTCTCTTTCTCTCTCCCTTTCTCCCTTCTTCCTCTTCTTTCTCTCGCCTTCTCCCTCTCCCTCCTTAAGAATAAGTAAAAATCAGTATGGCGGTTTCTCAGAAAATTGGGAATCAATCTTCCTCAAGACCCAGTGATACCACTCTTGGGTATACACCCAAGGAACGCTCATTCATACCGCAAAGATACATGCTCAACTATGTTCATAGCAGCATTATTTGTAATAGCCAGAACCTGGAAACAACCTAGATGCCCATCAACTGAAGAATNGATTAAGAAAATGTGGTACATATACACAATGGAGTACTACTCAGCAGAGAAAAACAATGACCATATGATATTTGCAGGGAAATGGATGGAACTAGAAAATATCATCCTGCGTGAGGTAACCCAGACTCAGAAGGACAAACATGCTATGTACTCACTAATAAGTGGATACTAGATATAAACCAAAGGACAATCATTCTGCAACCCACAGATTCAGAGAGGCTACCTAGCAGGAAGGACTCTAGGATGACTGTAGCATAAAATAAGTTTTGGTTTTGCCCAATCACTGGGCATGCTTTAGTGAAACATTTCACTATTAGGATAAGAATTTGTAACCTGTATTTATGTTCAAGATATCTGTATGCTATCTCTCCTGCAGTTGTACATCAAATGTTTTAATAAAAAAAAAGAATAAGTAAATCTAAAATCAAATAAAAAAGAGGAGGTGGAAAGATGGCTCAGTGGTTAGGAGTATTGGGTACCCTTCCAGAGGACCCTGGTTCTATTCTCAGCACCCATATGGTGCCTCACAACTGCCTGCAACTTTAGCATGGAAACACACATACAAAAAATGAAAATAAAGAATACTTAAAAAAAACTTAAGAAATGAACAACTCAAAAGTCTCAGTAAATTCCTGAAATCTACCAGGTATAGAAGGTCCTCCTTTCCCCAAGGTTATATAAGCAGTAAGAACTGCTGAACAGTAGGTACTCTCCAACCTGTGTAGCTTCCTGCAAGTGTGCAGAGAGTTGTAGTGTTTCAGTTTTTATGAGATACCACCCATGCTGTGGTCAGATTTTTTAATCATCCTTACTTCTATAAGTAACCTCAGTAAATTCATTGGTCCACCAAGTAATATATGGTGGTATTTTTTTAAAGATTTATTTATTATGTATAGAGAAGAGGGCACCAGATCTCATTACAGATGGTTGTGAACCGCCATGTGGTTGCTGGGAATTGAACTCAGGACCTCTGGAAGAACAGTTAGTGCTCTTAACCTCTGAGCCACCTCTCCAGCCCCATATGGTGGTATTTTTACTTTGCTCCATAGTTGGTTCCCTATCTGAGGCAAGTAGACATTAATTCACAGCTCCCTAGGAATACCATCACAGACACAACTACTGATTTATAATAAAATTCTGTGAAGAATGTTCAACTCTACCACAGAGATTAATACAGATAAGTCCAGAAACTGGGAAAGTTGTAGGACTCACAACAGATTATGTACAAATCTGTATGCTGTAGCCTGAAAGGCATAGATAGCAACAATGAGATACCACTTTGCACCTTCAAGATTTGCTTTCACTACAATGACAAAACAAGTATTGACCAGAATTCAGAGACTTTGAAGGCCTGGTGCATACCTGCTGGTAATGTAAAATGGTGCAGATGCTTTGGAAAATATTATGGCAGCTCCTCAAAATGTGAGACATGGAGTCGCTACATGACCCAGTAACCACTCTCAGAACAAACCAATGAAAAATGAAAACATGTGCACATAAAAACTTGAACATGAAAGCTCACAGCAGTACCACATAAAATCACCCCCAAATGGTAGCAACCTAAATGTTCAAGTGACAAATTAATGGATAAGATTTGGTCTGTCCAAACAATGGAAGATTACTCAGCTATGAAAATGAAATGCTGATACAGTGTGGCTGAATCAACATTATGCCAAATGAAAGGAGACACATAAAAAAGGTGTATACTGTATGCTCTAAATGCCAAAAATCCATAGGGAAAGTAAGTATACTGGGATGGAAGAATGAAGGGTGACAGCTGATAGTTATGTAGATTTCTTTGGGAGAGATCAAATATCTAAATTAATTATGGTAATACTTGCATAATTCTAAATATATGAAGAAACTCTGAGTCATGTGCTTTAAATGAGTACAATCTATGGGATTTGAATTCTATTCAAGAAAGGCATTAACGAAAAAGTCACACACATTAAAAATTAACAAATGGATTATATTTGGATTCTGTTTAGAGTTACAAAAAATAGGAAAAGTAGGGCTGTTGACCTTGGTGTCTTAATATCAAGGAGTTACTAGATGCTAAGTTATCATAAAGTCATCATGCATGATTTTTCCCACTAACAATATATGCTGAAATATTTTAAAATGAAAAAAAGGGTATATGGAACTTGCTTCAAATCACAAGATGGAGAGTTGGGGAAACACTAATGGCTTGTATGAAAAACAGGTGAGCACTATATGTGCATTCATTGTACTACTCTCTGATTTTCTACTTCTATTTTATACTTTAAAATAAACGTTTGTGATAGCTATTCTTGGTTGTCAACTTGACTACATCTGGAATTAACTAAAACTCAAATGGTTGGGCACACCATTTGAGGGATTTTTTTTTCTCGCTTTAAAAAATTATTTGTTTGTTTGTTTATTTATTTATTTATTTAATATGCACTGGTGTTTTGCCTATATATATTCTGTGTGAGGTTGTCTGATCCCCTGGAACTGGAGTTATAAACAGTTGTGAGGTGCCATGTGGGTGCTGGGAATTGAACCCAGGTCCTCTGGATGAGCAGCCAGTGCTTTTTTGTTGTTGTTTTTTTGAGACAGGATTTATCTATGTAGCCTTGGCTGTCTTGGACTTCATTCTGTAGACCAGGCTGGCCTTCAACTCACAGAGACCCACCTGCCTATGATTCCGAAGTGCTGGGATCAAAGCCATGCACCACCAACGCCTGGCCAGCCAGTGCTCTTAACTTCTGAGCTCTCTCTCCAGCCCCGAGGGACTTTTTTCTTAATTAAATCATTTGAAGCGGGAAGACCCACTTTTAATCCAGATCTTTGAGGTGGAAAGATCCATCTTTAATTGGAGCCACACCCTCTGCTGGCAGCCTATATAAAGGACATGGAAGAAGGAAGCTTGCTCTATCTCTTGCTAGCAAGTCCATTCCTTCACTGGCATTAGAGCCTACTTCTTCAGGATTCCAGAGTAAGACCAGCTAAAATATCCAGTCTTGTGGACTGAACAAATGGATTCTTGGATATTCTGTTGGTAGAAAGACATTGTTGGGACTAGCTGGACTGCAGCCTGTAAGCCACTTTAATAAATTCCCTTTACACACACATACACACACACACACACACATACACACAAATATATATGTATGTATATATACATGTATGTATGTGTATATATATATATACGCTCATTTTATAAGTTGTGTTTCTCTTGAGTACCCTGACTAATACAATGTCTTTATTTTCTTCATTTATTTGTTGGTGTTGAGAATGAACCCGATTCCTTGTATGTGTGAAATATGTACTCAGCCACTGACCTAAATTTCCAGCACCATTTTTCATTTATTTGAAAGTCTCCATTAAATTATAAATT
The DNA here is from genome assembly GCA_001675575.1 of Neotoma lepida. Taxonomy (NCBI): domain Eukaryota; kingdom Metazoa; phylum Chordata; class Mammalia; order Rodentia; family Cricetidae; genus Neotoma; species Neotoma lepida. The sequence continues at coordinate 170,420 of LZPO01017378.1, read as the reverse complement.
TTTTAAAAACCAAACCACACGTTTCTATTTGTTCTTAAGGCAGGTTAGTTTAATTTTATAGAAGAAATACTTTCAAACGATACAAATGACACAATCATAGAAAACAGTGACAAAACAAAGAGATGAATACTGATTCTAAATTATTCCCACAACAGAAGGTTACTTATTTCAGCAATAATCACAAAAGTCTGACAATGCAATGATTAGATAAAGCAGAAAAACCAAATTCCCTTTTACACTTGGTACTGTTTCAGAGACCCTGGTGGCAGAATTCAGGTTGTTGCATGACCAGAGCTGCCCAGAGACTTTAGTTTTCTTTTTCACAAGGCTAAGCATATATACAAACTCACACAGTAGATGGAAACCTCCCCCAACCCCCTAAAGCCCACAGCCTTTCATTTGTCTGAAGTGGGCAATATATTCTGGACATGGTGGTTTTAAGATGTTGGCAGCTGCCAAAAGGAAGCAAGTGAGGGTATTGGGTACCACGTCTGCTATGGCAACAAACAGCCCATGTAATACACCTGCACACAATTCACCTTTGCAAAGCCAATGGCAGGGAAAGATGTGACGGAAAGGTGTCAAACCCAGGTGCTCCTCCTTGGGATGCATGTGTTTCCTGTGGGGCATGAGTAGGAAGACAATGGTCCCCACAGAAATTGGTATAAGGTAGGCAGTGATGTTTCTGAAAAGTATGTCTGGGGTTTTTTTGTATGGGCATAGTAGGTTTTCCTCAGCTGCTTCCTAATTTGGGTTGGCAGAAAAGCTACCTCATTCCAGGTAGAGTGGCCTGGAAAGAGCTGTCTCTGTGAGGCAGTGTCAGCCACAGTTGGCTCTGGCTGGAAGTTAAGGTCCCAATATTCTGCAGGCATAGGGGGCAAGCCTGCTGAATAATGTTGCTTGCTACTGGCAGTGCTCTAAGATTGTTGCCTTGGGTCTCTACCTCTAATGTAGGTTCGTACAAAAAGGAAATTGGGAGGGGGTGCGGGGGGGCAAAAAAGCAAGGCTAGAAACAGGAATGCATAGCAAGAGATGACAACTGTAAAAAACCAAGGTTTTCAGTCTTACCACCACTGACAAATTCCATTGTCTGTGATTGGTCGCATGTCAATGAAATGCTTTTACAAAATTCATTTTTAATAAATCAAAAAATGAAAGTGGGTTATACAAGGGAAGAGGTTATAGAATGATGAGAAAGGAGACCTGATTAAAAGGAGCATTTCCAAGGAGGGGAAGATCTAAGAAGAGAGTTCTGTTTTTTTTTTTTTTGACATTTCCTGTGATTACTTCATTTATTCATTCAAGGCCTCAGAAAGAAAACACATTTACATAGAATAAATGTGTGCTAGGCAAACTAAATTGTTTGGCATTTAAAACAATCATGGCATATTTTTATTCCATTAAATTTTCCCTCATGAGCTAGTTCTAAGATTCCATGAGGAATATTGGTTCACTCCAATATGAGAGAAGCATTCTGATGTAACTCAAATATTCTTCTACAATGACTTGCTGGGTAAGCCATGTTACCCACATGCCCTTCTCTCCACACACACAAAAAGCACCTTCAAAGGTTATGTCTCTGCCTTTAGTATCTGCTGTACTCATTATTCTCACTTTCCTTCACAAAACAGTAGGGTAGCAGGAAAGCATTCCCACCCTGCTGTCTGTCAGACCAGCTAGAGGTGGCAAAGATAGCTGCACATGCTTTGACAAATGTAAGCAATGTGAGCAGCCACCAGTCACCAGTGGACAGGCAGGCTGAAACCTGGGATGCCGGAGGCTCTGTTGCCAGCTTCAGACTTGTGGTAAGCGCAGAAAGATGCATTAGATGACAACACAGCAACGAGGAGCCATCAGTGCCCAGCACACTGAGCCCTACAACGCATACACAGCTTGCAGAGTATGACTGAACCACTGCAGTTGATATTTTAACATGACACACAGAGAGTGAAAGTGTACAATATACATGGTAAACGCACCTATGAGAAACTGATACATGTGACAAACTCAGCACATAGTGTTTGCGTTTCAGGTGTTAGAAACAAAACCGGCCCCAAGTTCCATTCTACTGCATGACAAATACTGAAGAAGAAAATTTCAGTCTTAAAATATACCTTAAAGTCAGTATTTTCCTTCAAGGAAAAAAGTACTATAAATAAATTACAATACAGTGAATTTGCCTGAACTCACTTCGTTTCTGTCTTCCAGCCTTTAAGTCAAATAAAACAGCGTAAAAACTGTACACTCTTAACATGATAGTTGATCTTTTATAAAATAACCTGTCTTCAGAGATGTCGATTTCACAACAAGGAAAAACCAAGCCCTGTTGCCGTCACTATTATAAAATATATATGTATAGATATATGTTTTTTTTACAAAATGTGTATATTATAGCTTTGCACAAATATTTTAAAGACAAATTTAGCTAATCTAAGAACTTCATGAAAATAAAACAGGCAGATAAATACTTCATGTGCACAATGCACTACATCAAACATCGTCGGCTGGGAGAGGAGGTATGTTAATCCTTGGTCTTGTAAAAAATGCTATCTTCTCCCTAGAATTGGAAAGAATTATGTGTTAGAAGTGGTTCTTAAAAGGCTATGGCTAGGGGCTGGAGAGATGGCTCAGCAGTTAAGAGCACTGGCTACTCTCCCAGAGGACCCAGGTTCAATTCTTAGCATCCACGTGGCAGCTCATAACTGTCTCTAACTCCAGTCCCAGGGGATCTGATACATTCATACCAACACACACAAAATAAAATTAAATAAGTTATTTTATAAAAAAGGCTATGGCTGTAGCTCAGTGGCAGAGTGCATGCCTAGTTTATGCAAGGCCCTAGAATCAATCCCCAGTAGCAAAGGTGAGGAGGGGAGAGCTGAACTTAAATCGCCAGTGACAACAGTATGTATAAAGCCCTATGATGTGCTTATCGTTAGTGGCTAAAATACTGATTAGTTTATGGTAGGTGTGCAGGAAATATTTGCTCTATTAAGAAATGAATAAGAAGGTGAAAATTGTATGAATGAGTTCTAAATCATCATTGAAGGCAGAAAGTTATACTCCTTAATGCTAGTTATGACAAGGATATGAATATTCAAGATTTCAAAACATTAAGGATAAAAGCCAAACATGGTATTTAGCAATAAAAAGGACTGCTGCAGGCAGATGCTACAATATGGATGACCTTCAGAAGCCTGATGATAAATGCAATGAGTAAGACACAGAAAACTACACGTTGTATGATCCCATTAATAGGAAATAGGTAGAGGATGCAAATGCTGAGAGACAAGGAGCAGACTGCTTATTGGCAGGGTTCAGAGAGGGAGATGGGCTTGACCACCAAGTGGGTATGAGGCACTTTCCTTTGTGGATGATGAGTCGCAACATGACATTATTGATGCAGCAAATACTATTGATTTGTTTGTTTTAAATGTGTTAATTTTATATTTTCTGAATTTCACTTTAATTTTTTACAGCCACAGAGAATACAGATATAACGATGCAATTAATTCTCCCAAAAGAACTTTACCTGCTTTTGCAGGTAAACCCAATCTATGCAATTAAAATCCAAAGCAATCGTGATTCTAATGTAGAATAGTAGAAGATGCTGACAAATGCTTGATTCCTGTGATAGCAAGTCTTTGATCACTGAACTCTACAATTCACATGCTTTGCAGTTTGTAGATTTTGTTTCAGTCAAAAGTTAATTAAAAAGGAAAGGTGACAAGGATGTGTGTATGTATGTAAATTAGTTACCTACAGTAGCAAATGTTTAGAAAGCAGCAGCCAGTTAATAAAAAAGAGCAGTTGGGTGAATTACAGATAAAACATTATGTTCAAATAAGCTAACAAAGTATGTAGCATCCTGGGATGTTTTAATTTTTAAACAGAAGACTTCCACATTATGATTACAGGGGGCATGAAAAAAAGTATAAAAATATAAAAAATCAGAAGAAAACATCAAAATGCTACTAGTGGCAGGACATACTGCTTACAGTAGATTCCTGTTGACTGTGCTTTTTATATTAAGACAGGTGCCATGGTGATAGGAAAGCAGTGAGCCATAATGTTGGGCACAGGGTCCACTTCCCCACCTACCTAAAGGTCTGCACTTGGATGGGCTCCTTGTGGTTCTGACCTCGAAGCTGGTAGATCTCTTTGGAAGCCTTCTTCAGCATCTTCTCAGCTACTTGTTCTTGATGGTAGTCAAGTTTGGTCTGTCTTGTCTGCAACAGAAACATTTGATGAGCAAGACTTTTTACTGCTACTTAAAAAAAAATCGACAGGCAGTACTGGCACACGCCTTTAATCCCAGCACTTGGGAGGCAGAGTCAGGCGGATCTCTGTGAGTTGGGGGTCAGCCTGTTCTACAGAGTGAGTTCCAGGACAGCCAGGGCTGTGACACAGAGAAACTCTGTCTCAAAAAACAAAACAAACAAACAAACAAACAAAAAAGAATAAATGAGTTCACTCCTATCCCTGGAGTCCAGAAGATGCAACACCAGCCACAAAGATCCAAAAGAAAGGCCAGCCCCGTCTGCGTCTAGATGTGCCTGAAGGTGGTCGCGGTGGTTGGAGGCAGGCCTGCCTGAATGTGGCCCCAGGACCTTCTCTACACAAGGCAAGGAGGAGCTGGGTGCCCTTCCCTCTCCTTGAAGAACCTCTAGGTGTCCACTGGTGCCACCATAAATGTGCACAGTAGAGGAGAATGTCATAAAACAACTGCTAGTATCCTTTCAATTACTACATCATTATAGGAATAGTCACAACTAGACTCAAGAAACAGCTAGGGAGTTCTAGAGGGAGTCCAGAGCAGGCCCTTGGTCCTCTTACCTGCCTCTCTGCTTCCTTCAGTAGGCTACGGAACCGCTCATCTCGGAGCACCCAGTGTGGGAGGTCAGTCTGGCCCCGCAGCTGGGCATCTTCCAGACGCTGCCTCAGCTCACGGAGGGTTCCAATCTCCTCATTCAGCTGCCGCTGCCGGGTCCTCGAGGCCTGGAGGTCCAGCTCCAGGTCCAGGGAGGTGCGGGCCATGAGCTCAGCCAGAGACGACCTGCAGGGCTGTGGAAAGCAGGCAGGGGCCACCAGTGAGCATACACACCAGCTTGGACTGGTGCAGGCTTCACCTGGAAGGTTCTTCCACACTTGACAGGAGATGGCCATGGTACAAGAGTTTCTTTAAGTGCAACCTATCCCACACCCACATTTTTAAAAACCAGATTCTGGTAAGATTAAATCTCTACTTCAATATAAAAATAAGGAACAAAAAACTTTTTTCTTTAATAATAGCCTACAACTGTGCTTGTAAAAGTATAGAGCAACAGACTCATATACTCAGCCGATAGGAAAAAAGTGAACACATTTTTAGAAATGTCATTTGATAATGTATGTCTAAAGCAGCAAAATGTATATTTTCTTTGGTTTTTAGATTTCATTTTTGAGTTGCATCTGAAAAGCACAACTGGAACACACAAAAGTGACCCAAATAAGTAAAGTTATAGATAGAGGGGAAAAAATTAAATATATAAAAGCAAGAAAGTCTATTGTTTCTGGCCTCCAATGGGTCAAGGTCAAGGATGGTGCTCAACAAGAGAGCACAAGACAGTAAGAGAATGACTCCGTCCACACTGTTCATACTGGTCCTATTCAGACACAACTTATGCAGCCCAATAATATGCATTTTTAGATTTCCCAGTCTGCAACTAATCTGCATGCCAACATCACATGGGAATCTTGGATTTTTAAAAAATCTATTCCAAAGGATACTTGCCCAGAAAAGACAGGGACTTACCTAGTACCTTACAAACTACAACTTTTAAAGCGGCATGGTATAAGGAGAAGAAAAAAAATTGGCTAGTAAAGACAATGAAAGCTATAGAACAGTTCTTCATAGAAGCATGCTGTATGTTGAGAAACTCGGATGTAGAGGATGGAGAGATGGTAAGTGCTTAGTACCATGTACTGCTCTTGTAAAGAACCTGAATTGGGTTCCCAGTAACCATGCCAGGTGGCTTACAACTGTGTGTAACTCAGTCTCCAGGGGATCAGGCACCCTTTTCAGGATTCCATAGTCATCTGCATTCACATGTGCACATACTCCCATGCATATATACATAATTAAAAATGAAAATAAATCATAAAATGAAGCCCAAGTTTGCCAAGCCTATATATACTCTCTTGTCAAAATGGAAAAAAAATAACATCATGTAGAAATGATTATTCATTTGATATACCTAAGAAATAATGATCACAAATGATATAATCATCTCAAGAAATACTAATAGCATGATGACACTATTAGAGTTTATAAAGAACTTACAAAGAAATAAAAATATTATCTTTTAATTAATGTGGTTTTAACCATTTCTTAAAATACCTTTATAAAGAGGATTATACAAATAAAACATAGAGCGGATATAGATTCCATATTAGTTTCTGTGGCACACACCTGTTTGTAGCGAAGGGTTCGTCTTTCCAAAGTATTTCGAACAAAGGAGGACTTCCTGGGCAGTGTTGAACTGTCACTGTCACTACGATAAAGCTGTGCCAAAAAGAATGATATTCAGAAACAAGTTATGAGACATTTTCTATTCATTCACTGTGTATTCTGAGTGGGATTCTTTTTACTTCTCCCAGGCACTTAAAACACATTTAAACCTTCTGTTGATGCTTTTACTAGGTCTCTGGATCTACAGAAGAGTTTTACGGGAAAACAAAAGACAAAACCAAAACAAAGCAAACAAAACTGCCAACCTGGTCTTTTTTCATGCTCATCAACTTAATCACATGGCCTTTCTGCCCTGATCAAATCAATCATACTTCTGTGCTATCCATACCAACTTCAATTTGATATTAGGTAAGATGCTTACAAAAGCAGGTACTGTCTTCAGCATGTTTTACTGTTTAGTAATCATTCACATTTGCTATTTATTTCTGGTTTTAGTAAAATGGCTTTCTGGAAAAAGAAACTCATTCCTGGTAGGAGAAGCCAACATTCACCAAGCCCCGCTGTGCCAGTCCAGGGAAAGGTGTGGTTTTAAAGAGGAAAATAACACCTCTTTATGGCAGCCCCTACGGATTTCATGTGGTAGTGGATCAATGGTTGTCTGTGTGAGTGCCCAAGTCTTGCTTCCCCAGCTTTATTTTTTGTACCAGCTTACAGGAGATATTAAGGAAACACAGTGGCATGGAAGCTTACTTGCCCTGTGGTCATACCAACATGCATATAAACAGCAAGGCTTCTAACACTATCACCAATAAATGCAGTCTTTTATGCAGGGCACAGAGCTCAACCCAGCAGCTGCCAGTCTTCCTCTAAGCAGCAAACTCTGCCCCACTACTACTCTATTGTCAAAAAGCATCTGAATCTGCTCCCTGGTGGTTCTGTCAGAGTATACGCTACAGAAGGCCCACAAGGATGGTATGCAGATGAGTATGTCCAACGACCCATATGAGCATCATGGTCATTTTCTCTTAAAAGCCCTTTCACTGTCCAGGTCAGTTGTGTTATTGCCATCCTGATACTGCCTAATCAGCTCAAACTCGCTGTATTCCCTCCAATGACTACAGTGGTTTGCACCTCCTATCCACCTAACTTCGGGTTGTCAGTCCCATGTGCACATCAGAACTTCCAAAAGTTCTAATTCTCATGTCCTACCTGTGACCAGTGACAAGTCTCTAGGAGTGGGACTTAGGTGTCAGTATTTAGTGAAGCATTCCAATGTGATTTGACTGCACATCTCCACCATTCCCCAAAGGGTATAAATTTCCATGTGGATGAATTGGAATGCACTCCTTAGAGCCTACAGGTTTCAAATTGTTTTGTAACTTGCTGCTCAGCCACTCGACCATGCTTCAGGATTTCCAAGGAACATGCTAGTGCAACCTACAGATCTCTATCCAACTCAAGACTGTCCCATTTTGACTTGCTGTTTCTGACGCAGATGTCACAACATTTACTCTGCCTCCATGAGATGGAACACACAGGCTCAGGGCCAGGTGGCAAGCTGAGTGCCTACCACTCATTTTAATCTCCACTCATACAGGGTGTTCATTCATTCGTTGGTATGGCTTGTGAGAATATGCATGTCTTTTATTAGAAAGAGTAAAAATGAGAACATAACAAAGAGAATGAAGAAGAAAGTGTTACAGACAAGGGTAGAGGAATTTCAACTCACCCTGCAAACATACTGGCTCCTTGCTCCTGGTGAGAAGGTCTGTGAGCGCACAATGGTGCTACTGCGGACAAAGGGAGAACCTCGGGCACGGCGGCTAAGCCGTTCCTTGCGAACATTCACTGCTTCCTCCAGGAAAAGGTCTTCTGTGGTGGTCTCCTTGTCAACCTAGGTAGTAGGCTTTTTGTTACTCTATAGTACAAGTGATACATTTAGTGTGAACAACCTCATCTCTGAAGTTTCCTCCTGCTGGTATATCTGCCTTGTTAAACCTACCACGCAGAAGCGGCATTGCAAGAATATACAGTAGTTCATTTTTTCACTCCTTACTCCTATTAGCTCTCTTTTTCTATTTTTGGAGACGAAGTCTATATAGACCAGGCTGGCCTGAAACTTATTACACAGTCCACGCTGGCCTTGAACACATAGCAATATTGCTGCCTTATCCCCGCAAGTGAAAAATGAGCCACCAGAATGCACTGAAGAAATGCCAGGCTATTGTCCATAGCAATTACACCATCTCACAACCTCACCCTTTCCAAAATATAAACATAAAGAAAGAAAGAAAGGGGAAAACATCAATCTAGCCTCCCCAGCCACTCATTTAGTAGTACTTTTTAAGGTTATAAACAGTAAAACAGCAAAGATTCCTGGAGGCCTAGTCTAAAACAGCTATTCTAATCTGCTGCACAAGCTGCAGACTAAGGAGCAGTCCAAGGGGAAGGTTCATACTTGCTGTTTCAGGGACCTTGGTGGTAGCATATTTATACAAATATTTAGGATAATATTGTTTCAATGAGGTATAGATACAGTGTCAATTGCTCAAAACATATTTGTCCCTGAAGACAGGCACGGATCACCACAGAATGGTATAAAAAGCTCTCTTTTAAAGTTACAGCTGTCCTTTCCTTGTAATTTATGGGTGATTGACATTTCTGTAGGACCTAGTACCCACATTAAGCCCTTACAGATCTTAGGCAATCCTACTGTTCAGCATTCGGTAATATAGAGCCCCTGCTTAGCTATTGCATTCAAATGCCACATATCTCCATACCCCCAACATTTACAAGGCATGGCTATTAGTGAGTGCATGTTCTACTCCTACATGTAAGCATGTCAGCCTAGCTTCCTGCAGTGCACCTGCCTCTCTTCTACTCTGTCCCTCACACTTTCCAAAATAGATATTGGGACATACCCTCTCTTCTTCTAGGACTGGTCAGGTACTATACATTCAAAGGTCTTTTTGACATTTTTTACTTACCTTAAGAGGCAGGGGTCGAAGTTTCTCGGGGTTGTAAGAATCTATCTGGCCAGCAAACACATGCCCATGGATGGAGTCCACACCAGTGTAACAGGAATCTGGATACTGGGGGCTGGTCTGGGTGCAGTTGCTACAGCCACTATCAACTGAGTCAGCCTGCCAGCTCCTAAAGGTATACATTGCAATAGCCCAAGAAAAGCTCATCAGAGGTGATGCCTTTCATGGCTGTTTGCACAGAAGAGTAGCAGAAAAAGCAAAGAAAACCTGTTTCTGTTCAGTGACTAAAGACAGCTGCTATTCTCATAAAGTAGGAGTATTTCTGTTTTCTAAGGAAGACAGTACTTATATTTCTCTATCACCCAATTGGAGCCACTTGAGGTCCCAAAAACTCTACCAGAAAATATCTCCAAATTTGCTCTCTGACCATTAACAGAATACCTTATTCCTCTGCCAGGTGCTCCAAAAGCACATTTTTGTCTAAATTAAATTCAGGAAAAGTCATGTGAAAAAACAGTGAATTTTACAAAGACAATACTCTTCACGGAAATCTGTGGAAGGAATTCAACATGTAAATGTCTCCATAGAGGATCGATCAAGCCACTTAACCAGAGGTGCTCATTCACTTGAACTATTCATCTACTTCTCACAGGTCTTTACAGTCAAGGAGTCACTTCAAGCAGCAGTGGAAAGAGAAGCTGCCTGGTTATGTTATTATATGCTTCCACTGAGGACTGTGTCCAGAAGAGGAAAGTCCACAAAGACTAAGTGCATTTATGGTAGAATAGGGTCAGAGGGAAGGAGAATTGGGAGTGACTGATAATGGGGGTGGTGGGTGATATTTTCATTTCATGAAATTTCTCCATAGCTGACTGTGGTTAAAAAAAATGGCATATTGCAATTATATCTCAAACTAGTGAGTTGCACACTGTAAATGGCAGATAGATGAAATCTCAATAAGGTGGGTTATAAAAATAACAATGGTGGAAGTGTAGCTCAATGATTCTGCCTAGCCCAGAATGTACAAAGCCTTAGGTTTAATTCTCAGTACCCTAAAAAAATGAAATACACAAACAAAAACCTTAAAGGAACTTTGAGTCAGGTACAGAGGCATATGCCTATAATCCTAGCACTCAGAAGGCAAGAGAACTCCAAAGCCACCTTGGAGTTGGGCTAAATAGTAAGAACCCATCTCCAAAAACCAAGAGGGAGAGGGACTTTGTTATCATTAGTCTCAGCAGAGGGGAGTCCTGAAAAGAAATTCTGGAACTAAAGGAAGAGGACTGGGCACAGAGCTCCAGGTATTTCTCTTATTCAGATCACCATGAAATCCCCCACCAGAATCTGGCTCCTGAGCAATGGTATGGTATCACCACCCAGCACGTTCTAGAGAGGCAAAAAAGAGGAAAGTAAGTTGCATTCAGAAACACTCCCCTAAGAGCCATGCTGACTGGCATTGGGCAGGCTAGCCTGTTTGCAGGAACTTCACTTCACCTCTCTAAGGTACTGTACAGAGTTCTGCCTCTTCCTGTGGCCTTAGGAGAGCAGGGGACTAGGCACTCACCTCTCAGATACAGCCTCTCCCTGCTCTTCCTTACGCTCCATCTCCAGGATCTCCTCCTCAGTATATTCCAGCTTCACACGCTCCTCTGCCAGCTCTCTCTCCACAGCTCGTAGTTGTGCTGTGGTTCTGGCCAGCAGCACTGTCACTGCATCCTGAAGGAGGAAAGGATGCTTCTGAGAACCAGCTAACCTCTTGGCCATGCAGGAGAACAAACTCCACCATTCACAGCAACACATTATTTGCCCTGTGCCTATAGCTCTGTGTCCACAAATTTGTACAAAAGTAGTAATCATGAACGTGTTTATATTAAAAATTCATTTTCGGAAGTGGCCTTGTGTATTACCATGTTCCCATCTGATTCCTTCCCTTGAAACTCCTTCACTGATAACACATGCTGACTTGTAGTCTACAGGGAATCTTCTTAGAAATGAGTACTTGGAGCAAAGGCAGTCTCAAAGTCAAGAAAATAGCCATGAAAGATTGGCTCTTTGAGCCAGGGCCATGTACCGTCTTTCCGGAGCTGGCATGCATGGTGTCTCGTGTGGTGTTCTCCACAACTCGCACAGGCTCTTTCGGCCTAGGCGGCTCAGGGCTGGCAAAGACCTGTACAGGATACCAGCGCAGTTGCATGTCGCTTGAATTGTCACAGTCGGCCAAGTTTATCTGAGCAATGCCCTGCATGGGTGTTAAAAGTAAAAGCCAGAACCAGTCCTTGATGATTTTATTCCATGACTGTAGTCCCTTAAAACACCAAATTTGACTTCCAGAACCCACAAGGTAGAAGGAGAATGAAAGTTTTCCTCTGACCTCCACATATGCACTGTACCATGCATACCCTCACCTCTACTTGCCTCACCCCCATACAGTGTACATACAAAACATAAATAAGAAATTATAAAAAAGAAATGACAGATGAAACTAGGAACAAAGAAGAGAAGGAGGAAGAGAGAAAGAAGATGGAGCCATAAAACAGAGAAAGAGAAAAGGGGAAGGAGAGCACCATATGAGCCAGCAGAGGCCTTGCTGCTACACGTACCAGCAATTCTTCCTGTAGCTGAGGATTCACTGAACACACGTATAACTGCAGTGATTTCAATGTCAACATGCTGGAATGCACAGGGATTCTGAACACTTCATTAAACACCAGTGGAGCTTGGAATTCCAGAGACTTGGAACAGTAGGTGCTGGGAGTGCCAGAGTCGAGTGGGGGCAAATAGACTCGGATGTGGCTGGGAACAGAGGGGAGGAAACATGTTGGTAGGCAGCATGGACTAATATGCTCACTTACTGGTATGATACCAGTGGTGTGGTTCTCACCCTTCAGGTTTAAAAAACTAATATATCTCTGTAGATTGGATGGGATATGCCTGATTGGATAAGCCAAGATAAGACTGGGGGCTGTGAGGTTCTGTTGGACACTTTGTTTCAGCAAGAGCCCTTCTGCTCTTTCTTGACAGTTCTAGCATCCACAGAGGTAGAGCCTGTTTCCTGTGCCTTCTACCCCCAGCCTGGAACTTGGCATATAGTTGAAAGGACTGAGATATCTGTGACTACTGCTGTGTGTATCACCATGTGAGATGAATCCCAATGTGGATTCCCACATTTACAAAGCTAGTTCACAAGGAATGGACACGGTTGGTTAGATTTGAATGGAACATTATTGGCAGTTCCCCACCTTAGAGAGATCCTCCATAAGTACCCACCTAGAGTCACGGAGCAAAGAGAGGCAGAAATTCTGCCACTGAGACCAAGGATACTAGCAGTCTGCCAAATGGTCCCAATTCCCATTTCCTGTTCCTTGTCTTAGTCAAGGACTCCCCGAATCCAGTCTCAGGCCTCTTGATACACATCATGGAAACACAGAGTGGAATGGGCTTGCACCATCACCACCCAGCCCTTTGAGAACATGGTAATCCTCAATATTACCAGTGACAGGCCCTTCCTTGGCAGCAACACTATACACCAAATGCCTCAACTAAATAACCAAGCTCTTCAATATATATAAAATCCTTTGTACTTTACATAGATATTCCCTACTGCTTTACTGAAATTTGTGTTCCTAAACCACTTTTCCCCTTCCCAGTCTGCCAAGGAGAATAGGCAATGAGCTGTTTCATGCAGAGGAATGCCAGAGGAAGGTCATCACTAGCTGTTCACAGCCTCCATGTCTCCAATACCAGGAACTTACATTTTGCAGTCTTCCTTCATTACCAGCCCAGCAAGGTTCTTCAGTTGCAGCACATGTACAAGGAGATATTCATTCATACTGTCATGCCTAGAAAATAAAGCTCATGTTCATGGACTGCAAATTTCCCATGGAGGAAAAGACCCTGTGATTGAACTGCAACAGTGGCCACTAGCTGAGTGGCATTTTACCCTATCCTACCCCCAAAGGACATTGGTGATATCTGGAAGCATTTCTTATTATCAAAATTGGAAAGGGAGTGTCAAGTGGATGGATGTCAAGGACACAATTGAATACTCTACAGTGTACAAGATGCGACACCATAGCAAAGAATGACCCAATTCTAAATGTCAATAGTGTCAGCACTAAGAACCTGGACCAGAATAACAAGAATGGGTAAATCCAAAACTACAGAACATCCTGCTCTGCCAGCATAAACATCATGTCACCTGCTTTTACTGAAAATGTAAATTAAACATCTATAAATGCCATTGTTATAGACAACTGAATGATCTACTCTGAGGATAAGGGAAGGGCACTGCTATCTGTACTATGGTGAACACTTGTCAACTTCTATAATAAATGTGGAAAATATATCTCCAAGACCTTGACTTTGATGAAACTTTGAGCATCCCACCTCTCTGACTCCCAACTCTAAGCTAAAAGTCCTCAGCTGTGGTACCAATGATGAAAGACAGCAATGTAGTCACTTTTCTCTATCTCCCCTTCCTTCTACCTTTGTCAACTCATCTGAGACTAAAGTAAGACTAGAGCTATCAAGAATGGGGAAGCAACACCTGGGTCATGGGGTTCCTCCAACCCCCTTCACCTGTCCATGGAAACGGGAACCACGACGAAGCAGGCCCCCATTTACAGGGCATCTTTAAGGCTGAAAGGTAACTGGGAATATCAAAGGTGATGGAATACCACCCAAGTGGACCCCATTCCACAGGGTATCTTGAAGAACAACAGGAACTTGACTTCTATACTCACAGAAATCCCACATAGATCTGGGGCTCATTGTTTCCATGTGTGTCTCCAAAAGCAGACTCTTCAGCATCTTCATTTCTGAACATAATGGCACATTCATCAGGTTTATTCCAAAAGGAACTGAGCATTATAGATGTGTATACTCTCTCTCATGCTCAAGGTGTCCTTTACTGAGAAGAGCTTTATAAAACTGTGACTCAAGTACATATGTTCATTAAGGGGCTCAAAAATCATGGCTCTGGTACCTAGAGTCAATCATGGGTTATCTCATGGGTACCTGCCCACAAACTTCTTTTTCTCTTTCTTCCTCCCTTGGTTTTAAAAAAAAGGAATTATTTATTTTTATGTAATAAGTGTTTTCCTGAGGATAAGTATATGCACTACACATGGAGGCCAGAAGATGGTATTGGAACCCTGGAAATAGAGTAACAGATGTTTATGAGCTGTCATGTGGGTACTAGGAACTGCCCCCCCCAAGAGCATCAAGTGCTCTTAACCACTGAACCATCCATCTCTCCAGCCTACCTCTATGTTTTTAGACAGGGTCTTGCTATCTTAGCCCAGGTTGGCCCAGAACTCACTATGTAGCCCACGGTTGCCTCAAATTTGTGTCAATTTTTTTCTGTCTTAGTTTCTATAATGCTGAAATTATAGGTATGAGCTGCAGCAACAGGTGTCTTCTTACTGTGTTTTTGTTTTGTTTTTACCACAAGGAGCTCCTTGTAGCTAAAGAACTATAGAAGGAAGAGAGGGAGCAACTTCATTGCTAGGAATGCAGGTCCCTTGGATGCATTGTGCATACTTGCTCTTTCTCAGCTCTACTGGCCAGAACCAGGGAAAAAAGCCATTTCAGAACAACACAATAAGAGCCAGCCTCCAAATGGCACACGGAAGTCAGAGGCATTTTCCCACAGAGTTCTAAGGCCCAACCTCCCAAAGACTAAAGGAGATAGAAAAATGTGCATGGGGCTGTAAACAAAGTTCAGAATCAAACTATTTCCAGATAGATCCTTTGTGTGCATACCAGTAATGCTCTTGTAAGTGTACTTAGGGATGAGGAAACAAGGTGGTAGTCTCCTAACCTTTTGGTTAGAGGTTCAAACACCCCACTGTCACTGGCAAGGGAGTAATCTGACAGGCATGCAGAAACACGGCGTGCTCTCCTCTCCAACCTCTTGGCGCTGTCTTCCCGGAGGGTCACTGCTGCAAACAAGGGACACACCTGGGTCAGGAGGTGACAGCACAGGAGGCCAGGAGGACATCTATGGTAGAGTGCTGAAAAGTCACTAAGTGCTCCAGAGACAAGCCATGGCATGTGCATGCAGATAGAAACTGTGCATGATTGTCTTTAATACTGAAGACCAAAACCAAAACCAAAGTAACACACTTACTGCTTTTTTTAAGGCAGAGAGTCACTATGTAATCCTGGCTCTTAAACTTGAGATATTTCTTATTCTCTTGCATGCTGGGGTTACAGTATGCACCATTATGGCTGACACTGGCATTTTCTTTAAAGTCTCTTAACTGTCTAGAAATACATTTGGACTCACACATGTTCTATCTCCCCTTTGATGATGAGCACATAGAGTATAAGGTAACAGAGGTGGGAAATCCCTAAAAGAATCTGGGAGGGGAAGGCTAAAAAGATGGGATATAGGTAGCAAGGCGTTGGAGGAGATAGGGAGAAACAGAATCACAAAATCACACTTTGTTCAAATATATCATAATTGTATATGATACATTATATGCTGATTATTTAAAAAGGAAAAATTATTTCAAAAAAGAACAAAGATACAAGAACAGCAGCTACAGTGAGCTGCAATTTTTCACTTTCCTTCTTTATGCCATTTGGTATTTTTCATATTTTATACAATAAACTTATTTGATACTGCTTTTATAATCACTTTTTAAAAGTTATCCAAATATATCCTAACAGAATTCAATGATCTTCTAAACAGAGACACTGATTCGTCCTTTGAAAACACTGTCTTGGAGACCTGTGGCTTGCACAGGGATCGACATCTCTCTGCTGATCTCACTGCCTCCTTAGGCACCCTGGGCCACACTAGCTTCTGGAATAGCTTTCCTGGGTCAGAATGCTACCATTCTTGAGTATTTGATTTTTATCTTTCATATCTACTTTTAAGAACCAAACATAATCGCTAACATTTTCTTATCTATTTTACCATTTTCTTTCACTGAAATGGGTTCCTTTAAACAAAACCAATACAAACTTACTTAACCTTTTTTATGTTATATGTAGTTATATATCTTAGGAGCCTATATTTTACAGGGGACATACTTTGTTAAAATACAGAATATATATGATGCCCCAAGCTAATAAGCACTAAGCTATGCTGCCACTTGCTAATAATATCAATATATCTGTTGTCTCTATGCTTCTCGTTGGCTAACTAGGTTCCATAAACTGAAAACTTGACACTCTGAACTGAGGGAAAGGATAAGTCTAGTAACAACCCAGCTGCCTTTCTTTTTAACCAAATTATCACCCACACCAACTAAACCCAAGCACATTAAACAGAAAAGGCCATAGCCTTTGGTCTCTCAATGTCAAATGGAAACAAAAGTTGGCCTTCCAATTGTCTGTAGTACCAATCATGAGGGTAAGCTGCTTCAGCTCTGATCAGCCAAGGACAGAAACAAGCTCTATCTTGAAGTAGCTCTTCAAAGGTATAAAACTCTCAAATTGTAACCAGAACTCCGATGCTCTGCTCTTGTCTTCATCCTAATCCCATGAAATGACTCCAGCCCTGAATGCATGTGGAATCTTCTAGTATTTGAGCCTCTACACTGCAGATTTCTACAAGGGAAACCAATACTTGTTTCTACTCCCTACCCTGACACCTACCAGAGATACTTCCTCCATACACCTTGAAATCCCTTTGAGGAAACAGCACTAGGTAACAATCTTCCCACTTCCACAGTCCTACCCCAAAGTACAAATCTAACCAAAATACTTCTCTCCTCATTACAATGGGAGTCCACTCAGAGAGGATGGAGACTGAGAGCTCAGAGTGAGTTACTGAATTCACAAAGCAACAGGGAGTAACTTCACCAGGTGCCTTGAGTGAAAAAACACACAGCAACTTCCACACTATATACTCAAACTCTAGGACTTCAAGACAGACTTGGGAAGTAGCACCAATGAAGCACAGAATACAAAGAAGTCTCCTAGCCATTCATTTAAAAACAAAAACAAAAACAAACAAACATACAAAAATACACGCTGCTCTTTCCTTAATAAAAATAGACAGACACTAAAACCAAGGAACATAATAAACACTGCTTGAATAAAAGGGAGTAAAAAAAACCTGAAAATTATATCATAGCCAATGCTACCCGCTGGCATATTAAAATAATGAATGCTATTAAATTTTGGAGAAAAAAATAGATGTAGGAAATAAATATTGAAACGTTTAGAAAAGTTCTTACATGACTATTATGAATAATAACAGTGAAAAAATGATAATGACAATCAATAAGCTACCACCCCCAGCCATCCTATGCATGATGTTACTGCAAAAGTTGTACCCGAAGCCTGAACAACAAAGGGGGACAATGAGAAATACCAAGGCCACTTACAGTAAATGTTTCTGTGGAGCAGCATGAGAAGAGATAAAAAAATCAGAGTGAAAAGTATAAGATTCCAGCTAATAATTTTAAACAGGGCATGTATAATAAAATCATCAATAAACAGACGAGCAAACTCAAAAGAATTTTATGGATTTTGTTAGCATATTCTAACCAGTAAGCAAAACAGGAAGTACTTCAAAATCAGGATACATTTAATTTTAAAAATCCAGGAAAGACAGAACTGCAGCAAAAATGTAAAAAATGTCCCAAATTACAGTCTACTCTTCTGTCTTGCCACCTGCCCATCTGACTGCCTTAAGGTATAAAGGGGGGAAAATCACTGCCTTCTAGCCTGGGCAATTAAGATTTTTATCTTAGCAAAAATTTATCTTACTAAAACTTGCCTGAAGTCAAACTTAGATTTTACAGAGCAAGGCTGAAAATTGGAGAGAAATGCATGACTCTGAGCATCATCAGATGATGGGATGAGGGGAATCTGACAAGCATGCTTGAATCTTATGACTACTCTAGAATGCAGAATTGCCGAATCACACAGGAAGGCAAGAGTCCCCGTGTGTTCTGGCTTGAAATCACTTTACCTGCTCAGGATCCTGGGATCATCTAGCAGGACCCAGGAACTGATTCTGTCAATTATTTCAAATTCCTAAGGACACAAGTCAAATGACAGTGTCATCTAGGAATCTACCACCAGGTGGCGGTCTCTAAATGTAGATGAAGCAAAACCCTTCCAGACTAAATTGTTAGAACATAACAATGTCTGTAGATATTAAATGAGGAAGAAAAAAAAAAGCTAACGAAATCAGGATCCGAGATAAATTCAGCTCTTCTCCCTCCACACCTGTCGTTGCTCTGGCCCATAGGGCCCTCATGTAGACTGTCTGCATAACCAAATATTCTTGAAATTCAACCTTTAAAGAGAACTTAGTAAGAAGGGGGGAAGACTAGAAGAAAGATGAGTTTAATCAAGACATATGTAGAATTCTATCATTTCATTTCTGTTGAAAGGAATAAGTACAGAGTGATGAACCTGTAATTGTAAAGAAGAACAAAGAGAATAAAGGTTACCTGGATGTGTGAGTTACAGAAACACTGTATCTGGGACATACAAGTATATTTGCAAACATAGGGTAAGACACCAGAATAATAGAGAAGTCAAAAGCCAACAGGCAACCCATAACATAATGATCTCTAGGTAAATATGTAAATGCTAGCAGACTGCTATATAAGGTAAAGATCAATTGATCTTTATATCAACCTATCAATCCATTTATCTCTTACGTAACAAAACAGTGGCAAATGGAAGAAACCATAAAGGTCACCTTGTTTGAGGGCAAGAAATGTGGGACAATTCAAGGAAGGTCACAGAACTAGAGGTCAACATGACAGGGAAAAGAAACTTGGCCTGTAGACTGTTTGTTTGAAGACATTTCCACTGTACCATATTACTTCTGTATTTTAGTTTTATTTGTGACCCTATGTTGGATATACAGCCAACAGAATGCTTCTCAGGATTCTCAGTCTCCACATTACTGACATCTGGGGTTAAACCATTTTTGTTGTTGTAGGGGCTGTACTATGTATTATAGGAGGTTTAGCAACCTCCTTAGCCTCAATCCACTAGGTACCAAAAGTATGCCTTCTGCCCAGTTGTGAGCGATCAGTGGCTCTCCAAACATTGCCAAATTTCCTTCAAGGCAGGGAGGAAAGACCCACCACACTATTAAATTATCTAGTACCAGCCTAGAATATTTTTTTGCTGTGTAAATGAAAGTTGACTACATGTGCTGAACTTCACGTACAGGAAACCTTGTTCTTGGTGTTACGTTACAGTAGTCAACAGTTTCTCAAACAGCACTGCAGTATCAATAAGGGGTTGAACTAACACAATTGAGTAGATGAAGAGTCTTATATAGTATGGTGGTCCTCCATCTGGAGAACAACAGAGAAATGATTGGTGCTAACTGGAGTGTCTTCTGAAATGGCACAATCAGCATTAGTTCCACGTTTGATAGAATTATATACTTATAAACAAGGGCATGTGGCTAAAGAGAGAAGTTAAAGTGTCAATGGCCACTTTGTGACAGAGGAAGCAGATATTTCTACCAGGAATGTTACCAGCCTCAATGCCACAGCCCACATATCCCCCCGCTGAAACTCAGGCCTTTCTTCCCATCAACACTTACTTCCACTAGTGGGAGCCACAGGTTGAGGTCCCCGCTCACGGGGTCCTTCCCCATCCACAGGGATTACATGTGGCTGAAGTGTCGCAGTTCCCTGCAAATCTTCATCTCCTAGAGTAGAAGTCTGTGACCGCAGTCTGTCCAGTGTTCCCAGGCCTGGCACCTCAAAGCTGTCAGTCATCTGTGCCAGAGGGGAGTCCCTCGAAGCTGGGAGGAAGGGTGTGTCTAAGGGAGAGCTAGGGGGTGACAGAGAGGACAAGGAGGAGCGAGAGGACAGTGAGGCCAGAGACTGGGGTGTATCCAGAGACCTCCTCTGCTTGTGGAAGCCCGAGTGGCTCTGTGGGTCTGTGAAGGGAACATCACGCCCCAGGGAATCAAACGGGATCAGATCGAAGCGCAGAAGCTGGCCACACTCAGCATCAGCCTTCTCATACTGTGGGAGGCCATAGATGTCTGTGAAGCTGATGGAGCTGAGGGAGCCACGGCTGGAGGCCAGTGAGCCCCTGCTGGAGGCCAGGGACCCACGGCTGCTCCCAGAGGACACAGTCAGGGTGCTGGCAGATAGGCTGAAATGAAAGAGCCATGGTTTCAGAAAAACACATGCTGCTCCCACTACCCACCACTTGGTAGCTGGGCTGTAGCCTCAGGGAAGAACAGAGCCAACATGAATGCAATTCTAAGCTTGAGAGCATCTGAGAAGTGTTTGCTTCTTATCTCCTTTGAATGACACTCAGCACACAACAGCAGACTCCTTCCTGAGTTGGAGGAGTAACTGATAATGTCATTCATACAAAGCCCTTCACATCCTGCTTTACCATACAGTAAATGCTTGACAAGGGGAGCTGCCAATATGCATCCAGATGTTGCTTTTACAAAAAGCCCCATAATAAAAATGTGCACAGATGAACGCTTTTGAAGCTGCTAAGTAAATAATACATTCCTTTAATAAACTTGACTTAATTGAACTCCATGTTCTCCCGCCTCAGCCTTCCATGTGATAGAATTACAGGCATGTGCAAACATACTCACTTATTCTGAAACCAAATATGGTTCTCCTCATTTTATTTGAATTGTATATTAGCAAGTTATGTACAAAAACAAAATGTATCTACTTTTCTACTCTGTTTAATCCCACTTTAGGTTCCAATTACTAGTAGTAGAAAAATCAAAGCTAAAAGAAACTATGAAGTTCATGCACATGTCATTGTAATATAATACATGTCTCTGTAATGTAATAATAAAACTATTAATATACATTTCCCTACAAAAGTAGCTTACCTCTTTAACTGGGACTGGAGATATGATGTTAAACGTGTAGCTTCTTCCAGTTGCATAAGCAGACAATTTCTTTTTTCCTGAAGTAGAATCCTGTAGATACAAAAGTAGTCATGTGGTGGGTCTAAAAGGCAGGGAAATTCTTTTTATAACAAGAAATTCAGCTATAGGGGTTAGGACTGTAGTTCAATGATATATTTGCCCAGCATGCCTATGGACCTGGATTCCATCCCCATCACAATATGGAGAAGAGGTAGAAGCAAGGGAGAGAGGGAAGGGAAAGAGAAGAGTGAGGAAAAAGAAGAGAAAGAGAGACAGAGGAGAAATTCAACTCTAAATTCCCCATAAATAATTCAAGTTGGAATGATTAAGTGAATTCTAAAGGCATACATTATAAATGGCAACATAATAAAAAGGTTTTGTCTTATTTGAAAAATATATTCCTAGAACTCTAAGTTGGCTGAAATACTGTAGATAGTTGATATATACATGGTTGGAGCAAGTGAATGAAAGAGAGAGTAAGTTAGTCTATGGATGGATGAAGAGATGCACAGGTGAGTGGACAAGTGGGAGGGCAGGTGGATGGACAGGCAATGTGTGAATGAGCATATGAATGGATGGTTAAGGTGAGTGAAGGATGACAGGGTAAATGGATAAAAGAATAGACAGAACAATGGGACACTACACTACAAGCTTGGCTCAAGTGCACACAGCATGCATTAATTTGCTGAGATTCCTTACAGCAAATCCAACTCCTTCATCCTAAGCCTTCTTAGGCAAAAACTATGTAAAGTTCCATTGACATTATAGTAAAACAGGCCCTATAACATTTTCTACTGATTCAAACATCTTCATAACTGAAGCCATTCATTACATAGCACATTTTAAAGCTGAATAACATACATGAAAACCAATGACTTTCAACGTATGGTCCACAGACCTTAGGGGAATCCCTGACATCCTATTAGAGGTCCTAAAATATCCCCTCTTCTTCACTACATATCTGTGAGCAGAAAAACCTCCATGTGTTCACCACGAACAACGTAACAACAGGCTAAATGCTCTAGCAGCTGCCTGCTAGAAAGCCAGATGTTTAAAAAGTTTATTACAAAAATGTTAAAGTACTATTCTCTCTTTTATTTTACTTAAAAACATTATCAGTCATAAAATTTTTATTTCTAATAAGGCTTTGTTATCAAATAATAATGTCAAACTAATTAATTATTGACAGATAAAAACAAGTATGAGCTCTTTGGGAGTCCTTAGTAATTTTAACAGTGGAAGGAGATTCTGGAATCTAACAGCTTGAGAAGAGCTATATAATACACTCTTTTTAATGTAATAGTTTCAAGAGCTATATAATATACTTTTTAATGTAATAGTTTCAAGATTCTAGTTATCTATAATTTTGAAGGAAAACATTTTATTATTTGTCCAAAGAAAACTTTAGCAACACAATGCCCTATTGGGTGAACTATTTTAATATGATATTTAGAAGTCTTATATTACTGCCTAAGAAAGGACAATGCCCTTAACACCTGGAATCATGCCGCACCTCATTTCCTATGGCTCACTTGATTCTATCCCATTTATCAGATGAGGAAACAAACACTCAGGAAATGAAAGTAACTTGCCTTGGCTATGGAAGTTCAAAGCTTGGGCATCAGCCTGAACTTAAAGGCAGGGCAATTTACCAGATTCCAGTGCTTCGACTTCCCAGCATTCTTATTCTATTGTTAACATGTGACAAGAAAGGGGGCATCTTTTCATCACAAAACATTTCCCAAATTTGGGGTCATGTTTAAATTCCTAGCTAAGGCTTAGCAATGGAAAAGGCACCAAACTCTCATCTGTAGTTTCTTTTCCAGAAAATGGAGAAAGAGGAAAAGAAAGCGAGCTTCAATTATGTTCCCTCACCGGGCTTTCTAACCATAATGTTTATGAGTGACTTTGGAGTTGAGACAGGCAAAGATTGGGTCCTGATCATTTAGCTACCCCAACTTAGCCAGAAGAAGCTAGCCTCAGTCCCTTTGTTCCACTTCCACTCTGGATCTAACCATACAGACTGCGCTACCAGAAACCTCCTACCATGAAATCCCACACTTACATTAGTAGGAAGTGACACTAAGAAATGTGGCCAGCATCCACTTTGCAGAATCCGTCAATAGCTGCAGATACCCTTTGGGGCATTTGGTCTCATCTCATACTCAGCACAAAGTACAAAGTAGAGAGATACTTATCACACATGTATGTTCTCTTGTAACCAAGGTCATTTTGTAGCAGATTAGGGAATTCACTTGGATCTATTCAGCTCTGATTGAGGGCTCTTGCCCCAGAACTGACTACCCAAGCTGGTCCCACAAGAGACCACCAGCTGGATGAAAACTAGTCCAGCTTTGCTGTCTCATCCCTTGGTCCCAGGCATTGGAGCTAACATTGTCCCCAGAGAGCTCTGCAGATGTGTACCCTGGGCCCACAGCACTGGCAAGTGTTGAACTTCATATGGTGAGATCAGCCATAGTCAAGGGTGTGTAGGTAGAGGTTCTGAGGAGGCATGCTCCATTTGTAGACTAAATCCACCCTGCTGAACTGAGACCAACAGGAACTCTAGGCCCTCCTATGCAGAACATATAAAAGAGAATATCAATGTTGAAGAGAAGCTAATGTTTATCTAAGAAAGCACAGAAGATCAAGAGCACAAAAGAAAAGCTCAGTAGCATTGTGCTGTTTAAGATTCAGACTCAGTTCTAGGTTTGGAGTGAGATGGTAGGGCATGCTGTCATCTTAAGCAAATTAAAATTCATTCTGCTCATTACTAGGCTAAGCTAAACTCTCCAAACCCTACCTCTTCCTTCCAATGCTGCCATGAGGGCTGAGCCCTAAGTGCCTCCAGGTCTACCCTAAAGATTAACAACGAGTATCCAAACATCAAGATTGCTAGGCAATACGAAGAACAGTCAGAAGTCACAGTGAAAGTGGGTGCATGCCTTTAATCTTAGCATTCAGAGGCAGGTGGATCTCTATGAATTTGAGATCAGCCTGGCCTACATAGTGAGTATATATAGCCAGAGCTACACAGTAAGACCCTGTTTCAAAACAAACAGATGAACAAAAAATAAAAAGTCATAATGAAATCGTCACTATATGTATCTGCACAGGTCAAGTAATTCTGATTACTTAAACTCTATGACTCTATGTAGATAATGCTCAGAAAGATACAATTTAGGGTCATGTCGATATACTGAATCAAAACAAGACAGTGTATTAACAAAGGGGGGGGGTTCCCCAAAGCTCGGCAGATAGCCACAGATAAAGCACTGACAGCTGTTAAATGTGGAAAGCAGACCCAGCCTTCGGCACACTCCACAATCGCAGGCAGCAAATGGAAACCAGGAGACGTGGCACATGATGAAAGGCTGTACAACTTGGCATCAGAGAATACAAAAGACACAGGATTCACGTGTCTTGTGCTTGAAAGAGTCTGAAGAGTAACTGAGGAGAGGCACGTTCAGAAACGGACTCACAAAAGGCTGCCGACTTCCTACTGCAAAAGAAAGAGCTGCCTTCCCTGGCTAGAAATCAAAGTTGGAGATAAAAGCAACAGGGAGACACCCACAATGCTACAGGGAGCAATTCCTCCCCCCAGGCAACAGAGGCTCCCTGTTC
>LZPO01017378.1:66859-115270 GCA_001675575.1 Neotoma lepida | reverse complement strand
CCTCCCTTGCCCCCCATTTCCTCCCCCTCACTCCTAGTCAGCCTATGTAGTTCTCATCCATTTCTCTCTCGCTGGGTGATCCATGCTTCCCTCCTAGGTTCCTCCCTGGAGCTGTAGGTTGCAGTCTGGCTATCCCTTGTTTCACATCTAGTATCCACCTATGAGTGAGTACCTACCATGTTTGACCTTCTGGATCTGGGTTACCTCACTCAGCATGATATTTTCTAGTTCCATCCATTTGCCTGCAAATTTCAAATGTTACCTGATTGGTGGCTTTCATTTAAGATCAACAATGGATGTTATGGTTCAAACAAAGTTATTTTTAAAAATTTTAAATTGTATGGTTATAGGTATTTTGCCTGCATGTATGCTGTGTACCATGGAGTGCCTGGTGCCCATGGAGCCAGAAGAGGACGTTGGATCCCCTGGAACTGGAGTTACAGACAGTTGTGAGCCACCATGTGAGTGCTGGGAATCAATCCTGGGTCTTCCAAGAGAACAGCCAGTGCTCTTAATTGCTGAGACATCTCTCTAGCTCCTCAAATAATGTTCTTAACAGGCAAAAATCATTTATAAGAAATCTCTATGTCAGGCCTAGGGAAATGGCTCAGTGGGCAAAGTACTTGCTATGCAAGCATCAAGACCTAAGTTTAAATCCCCAGAACTCATGTAAAGCCAGGTGTAGTAGTACACATCTCTAATCCCAGTGTTTCTACCACAAGATGAGAGGTGGAGACAGGAGAATCTGCAGAGGTTCTTGGGCCAACTAGTCTGGCATACACAGGTATGAAACAACAAGATGTTTTGTCTTAAGGTGGAATGTAAAGACCAACATCTAGGGTTGCCTTCTGACCTACACACACATGCTGTGTATGCCCATTTTTACACACACACACACACACACACACACACACACTCTCCACACCTAAGCTTAAAGGCCCCTGTTTAAATGTAATATGCAAATGACACTGAGTTACTATCTCCTCCCTTACAGTCAAGTTAAACTTGTCAACTTAAATCAGGAGGATAACGTCAATTGTTAACGTCTGGGATCTTTTCCATTGAGACTAGAAACTAATCCTATCACCAAAATTCAACAACATTAAATTCAGCAAGTCCTAGAACAGCCAGAGCTGTTACAAAGAGAAACCCTGTCTCAAAACAAAACAAAACAAAACAAAATAACAACAACAACAAAATCCCATGTTAAAAACTAGTAACAGCAGAGCCTGGGAGAAATCTCAGTGTATAAAGTACTTGTTACAGAAGCATAAGGACCTGGATTCAATCTTCAGAACCTACGTAAAAAGCTAGGCATGGTGGTATGTGATTGTAATCCCAGTGCTGGGAAGACAGAGATAGCTGAATCCCTGGGGCTTGCTGGCCAGACTGCCTAGCCTAATCAGTCAGAGACTCTGTCTCCAAAAAGTAAATAATAGTAACAACAAACCAAAGCCCCTGAGGAACAAGGTCTGATCTCCATATATATGTGCACTCACTCATATGCACATGTTCACCCATACACACACATGTAGGTGCACACTTGAAAACACACACACAGAGACTAAGTAACCTAGACTGAGAATCATCACCACAAAACTGTTCCTGCCTCTGAAACGTCATAGGAAAAATTAGCAGGGACTTGAAAAACACATGAGAGCTGAGATGTCCACTACTGTACCTCTACACAGGGACCTCTCCCACTCCTGCCCCTTGCTTCTTCCTAACAGAACCATAACATAACATTGAACAGTAGCCATACTTGGCATACTTGAGATATAGATGGAGGGCTTGATGAAACAAGACTACCACCACAGAGGCTCCAAATCCACCAATGAAAACCCCAACCCAATCTTGGAAAGACTCCATTTTTCATGAATTTCTTAGTGTCCAGGCAAGTGGGATTAAGTCTTCCATTATCTATAGCTAAAACCATGTGAAATGACAGCTTTTACTGCACTGAAACCATTTCTGTTACTGTCTAAAATTAAGAATTCCAAGTCTGAGAAGAAGGAAAAGGCAATCCAAGTACTCAAGACTGCAAATATATTTAATCTCCAGATGCTAAGAATAGTTGTGAACACCGCAAAACTTTTAATAGTATAATTCAATTTATAAATAAAATGCTGAGTTCCAGTAAGTCTATCAGAACCACTCTCAGAGTCCAAGGACTAGCATGGACTCCTGACCTCTTTTCACAGTACACATGTCACTTTTATTACAAGACAGCTGCCTACCTAGCTCCAACCCCGAGGTTTATAATAAAGACCAGAATTCCACCTCAATAATCTCTTCTCTTTTGACAGTTCAAAGTAGAAAGACATTAAATAACTCAAGGAGTCTGTTCAGGAATATAATATTACTTTGGATGATATAATAATAATAATTTTATAGTTTTAGATGGACCACAATAATGCAAAGTATTATACTTTATTATCACAGAGTGCCTGTCACATGTATTTTACCTATTTTCACAAAATATTTGTCAAGGAGGGAAAACAATGGTATTTTCCCTCTTACATACAGGAAAACACTGAGTTTGTAGTGACTTGACCTGCACTACGCCATCATTCACAGGAGGAATCACAGCTAGGACTTGAGCTCCTGGGGATTAGCTCTCAGTAAACACGCATGCCCTCCTGTAGCCTTCGAAATTGAGGCTTGCTGACTAACATGTGAGAAAAATGCTGTGTGATCTATTTTTCTCTGGCCTGCTCCAACCTGCCTGTGGGAAGGGAAACAAAAGGATGACAGGATTGCCTAAAGCCCTCATCCTAAACCAGACAAGCAGATGAGAAAACTTTTAGCAGAGTGCCGATGGAAGATAGTCTGAGTGGGATAGGCTTGGAGCCTCAGAAAGAATGTTGGCAGCACTGATGGCTGATAAGGTCAAGCTTTGCCACCACCTGACCAAAGAATCCAGGATGAGTCAGCATGTTCTCACCGGAGATAAGGCCGCCTCCTTCCCAGGCACCCAGAGACACTTGCAGCAGCCCAGCTCATTCTTGGAACCATAATAATAAAGTCACATTCCTGCTGCTAGATGGGACAAGTCACAGTCAATCCAGGCCACCAGACCTCAACTCAGGAATTACCTGAGAGACTTTAAAGGAACAAATAATAAAAATGTCCAACTCCATCCACAGCTAATTAATAGGCAGTAGCAGTTGATAAAGGCCCTCCAGGGGACTTTTCCCCATGGTTGTCGACTCCTGGTGTAGACTGAGGGTGAGAAACTTTTTCCATAAAGAGATAAATATTAATTATATTTGTTTGGTTCTCTGGGCCATACAGTCTGTCTCAAATACTTGATTCTGCTGTTGTAATTGCCATAGACAGTAAGTGAGTGAATGGCCATGGCTCAGTTCCAAGAAAATGTTTTTGCAAACACCTGCATGGATAGAATTCAGCCTGCAGGCCTAACATAATTTGCAGACCTGTGGCTCAGACTACAATTCTACCACGGGCAAGAATTTTTTCCAAAGGCTCCTGCAAATAGTTACATAGTTCATCTGAATTCATGCAGAGGATAGAGTTTCACAAGAATGAGGGAGTAACTACAGAAAAAATTGCTGAGATAAAGAATGCATTAATCAGTAAAAGGAAGGCAAACAGAGGAACATGTTGCAATGAAAGATGTAGGAGAGAATTCTGCAAAATGGAGCTGTAGAAAAAAGTAGTGGTGTGTCCACTGTAGAACAGTTTCATCTCAGGTGGTCTACAAAGCATAAAATAGTACTGTATAACAGGCAATGAGCTCAGGTACTCATAGACATGAAAGAGGGTTGCAATTTCTGTTCCTGGAGACATGTTTCCTCTAATACAGCAGAGAATCTGAATTTGTTTTAGTCAGGAATAAAAAAAGGTCACGGTTTGGATATTCTTAGATACCAGATGGCTCAACACTGACACAAAAGTTTTCTCCCTGGGAATGGAGTTTCATTCTGGTGATTCTATAACTCGGGTAAATGTGTGAGGGGTAGGGGCAAAATGTACTTCCGATCCTCCAATCCTCTTTACACCCTCTGTTCCAGCATTAGAAATGATTGTTCTAGTTTGTTTCTATGTTTATCACTGTTGCTTCATTTTCCAGACAATCAGCCATTAAGGATAATTGTGTCCCCAGAATTTATTTCATACTCAGAGCAGGTATTAAGTATCTGTGCAAAAATGAACAGATGGTTTACTGATCCTATGTGGCCCACAAGAAACTCAAGAAATAGAAAGTACTCTCCCTTGTAGTTGTCCCACGTATTTTACATAAATTTCTAGACACCTTATTAATTTATAGTCAGTCATGTTCAGATAACTTGAAAATGGAGGAGGGCTGAGTGAGTTTCAAAATTGCAATAAGCACTTCTGAGATGCCTTTTCCTTGTCTAAGAAAGAGTACAGAGAATTGAAGGTCACACATACATCTGGGTTCCAATCTAAGTTCAATCATCTCCTGGGTACATAACCTTAAATAAATAATTTAGTCCAACTAATACTGTTTCTCACTCTCTCCCCCACACCCACTCCTCTCTTCGTGTGGGGGTATGTGCCTGCGTATACATGTGCTTGTTCATATGTGTGCCAGAGCACAAGTGTATACTGGTGTGCATGCATGTGGAGATCAAACATAGCTTCAGACTTTGTTTCTTAGGTACCACCTTTTTTTTTGAGACAGGCTCTCTAACTGGCTTGGAACTGCCAAGTAGGCTAGGGTGGCTGATCAGTGACCCCTGGGGGATCCACCTGTCTCTACCTCCCTCAGTGCTAGGATTACAAGTATGTGCCACCATAGCTAGCTTTTTTGCACAGGTTCCGGAGATTGAACTCAGGTCCTCCTGTTTACAAGGCAAGCACTTTAATGACTAAACTATCTCCCCAGCCTTATATCCAATTTCTTTAGAAAACAAAGAAGATCACAGCATGTGATTATCGATGGCAATCATACTAACATACACAAAATATTAGCTTATTGAATACTGTTTTCCTTTTGCTTCAAGGTATTATCAATGGAGGAAGTAATTAATAGAAAGCAAATCTAAATAGACAACACTCAGTTCCTAGTACTACAGCAAGGGGTTAGCTACCTCCTTGCTTGAATTGACTAGCTGGCATCTAGAGACGTCCCATGCGGCTGATTGGAACCAGGTGTGCTATGGATCAAGCCAGAAGCAGCTCCTAACATGGTCCCAGGCCCTCTGGTGTGGCCATATAAACCATCTGTTAGATCACAGGCATTTAAGCCAACAGGATCACTGTACTGAACTTTACCCTTTGGCTAGAAAGAATTCAGTTGAGTCATGACTAGCAGGGTTTTCCTCATTGTAATCAGTAGCTCAGGTTAAACAGAACACTGAAAAGGCCTGGTGGAAACCCTAGGGACAGCAGCCACTTGATAAACCACTTGGATTAACTCCTAGATTCCATTCATAGCTGACTTTTTCCCTGGTGAGCTGATAGGCCCCAGGAAGCTCCACTGGCATCTTCAGCCCTTTCCTGAAAACAGGCAGGCCCAACTCTGGCCTTCAAGATAGTCTACTCGTGGAGAAGACACTGGGTCTAGAAGGTTACTTCTGGCAGGTCAGGTGATGGAACCTGTTGAACATGTCCTAACATTACTACACCACCAAGTCATCAGAGATCCCTTCAAAGGCATCTTGAGTCTTTCTAACTGAAGGAAGGAATGTAATTAAATATAATTTCCTATTTGCCCAAACGTCAAGGGAATGAAAAGTCCATGGAAATATAAAAAATAATCTCGTCAGTGTCTCAGCTCCATGGGACCTTAAATAGTGAATAACCTTGCTCCATAGGCTAAGCACCACACTGGTGTCCCACCCCACACACTCACTCCTCCCCAAAGTGAGTACTCTAAGGATATTTGTATTTTCAAGGTTGAGTCTCCATGCTCAGACCTAACTAAACTGGTAGTTTCCAGGTCAGGGTCCATACTTTACATTGACTCAGTTTTACTTTGACAGTCACTGGCAAGAAAGTTTGTTCAAGGTTTTCTTTTTTCTTTTTCTTTCTTTTTTTTCTTTTTATTTTTTTTTTTTCAGACAGGGTTTCTCTGTGTAACAGCTCTAGCAGCCTAGCTGTTCTGGAACTCACTTTGTAGACCAGGCTGGCCTCAAACTAGAGGAGATCCACCTGCCAGGATTAAAGGTGTGGGCAGCAATGCCCTGCTTCATTCCAGTTTTTCTGACATGTATTCCTTCTCCTTTTAAAACAAAATTTGTTTTTATATTTACTGATTTTATTTTATGTGTACAAGTGTTTTGCTCTGCTCACATGTCTGTCTGTGTACCACATGTGCCTTGTGTTCCTAGAGGTTAAAATAGGACATGGGAATCCCCTAGAACTGGAGTTGTGAACCATCATGTGGATACTGGGAACCAAACCCAGGTCCTCTGCAAGAACAAGTGTTCTTAACTGCTGAGCCATCTCTCCATCCCATCTATTCCCTTCTTCTAAATTCTGAATTGAGATCCTTTCTTGGGGACCTAAACATGTAACAGATAAAGCACATAAGGGTTTCTGGTTAAAAAAAAAGCAGTATTAGCATGAATCATAAAACAAACAAACAAAAACAATAAAACCCTGTCAATATTCGCCTCTTCTTTAGCAACAAAAAATGCTAATCCTATATGGATTAACCTTGTTTCTGCCAAGTAGCTTTCTGGAAGGTTAAGAATTGCTACCTATAGGACCCTAGACCCAGTTATAAGTCAATACTTCAGCTTGGTGTGACCTTGAGGTTCTAAGTCTGTGTCCTTCTGATACTATGATAGCCATATATGCTGGGCCATAAAAATTATCTCAAAAGACCGAAATCTTACCTAGTATAGCTTCTGGGAGCAATAGATCAGTAGCAATAAATAGCAAAGTAGAATGGCAATAGATCAATAGCAATAAATCAGCAGCAACTGAACATCTTTCTAAAGTTCCAGCAACTTACTTCTAAAGAACCAATGGGTCAAAATTAATTTATAAAAGGATTTAGAAATTATTTTGAAGTACACAAAAATGAAAGAAAAAAAATACTAAATTTTGAGGGAGAAGAATTTGTATTTTTAAAAGGTATGTAAAAAGGAAGAAAGTTTTAAATCACTAACCTACAGTTCAGCTTTCAGGAAACTAGAGAAACAAAGGGGTAGCAAGATGGATTAGTGGGTAATGGCACTTGCTGCCAAGCTCAAGGACTTGACTTGGGTTTCTGGGACCCCCATGGTAGACCAGCCAGCCAGTCTAACCTGATCAGGAAAAGACTCTGTCTCAAAAAAATAATGGAGAGGGCAATTGAGGATGACAACTGGTAATTGACTTCTGGCTCCCATGTGCATGTGTACTTGTGCACACACAAGCACAAACCCCCAAAAGAAGAAAATAATAAGACATAAATTATTAATATCAGCCATGAAGGAAGAGACCACCACCTCACAGCCTACAAACATTATAGCTCAGATCACAATCCAACAATCTTTCCATGGGCTGAATTGTAGCTGGCTACCTGTATTTATACTTTCACTGGAACACAGTTAGATTCACACATTTACATGTTGTCTCTGACTGCTTTTATACAATAATAACAGTGTTGAGTAGATGATTCTGAGATGGAATGGCCAACAAAGTCTAACATATTCACTGCTGATACTTCATAGAAAAGATTGCTGACTTTGGGACTAGATGTAGTAGATAAACTCTTAGAAACACACAAATACAAAAACTGACTCAAGAAGAAGCACAAATTAAATAGGCCTTTATCTAATTGAGAAGTTTCCACAAAGAACTTTACACCTCAGGACTCTTTTGGTGAATGGTATCACAGTTAAGGCAGCATAGATATCAAATTTTCATGAACTCTTTCAGGGAGGAAAGGGAATACTTGTCAATGGACTCTATGAAGCCAGCATTGCCCTACTACCAAAAATCAGAGCACAGCATTAAAAGAAAAGTGTGGAGAAAAGGAAGCTTCTACAGCTCTGCGCTGAGTTGACCTATCACTTTCTGCTGGAAAGTTTAAAAAATAAACTAGGATGAGCCAGTATCTTATGACCAAGAGATAAGATGACTTGGAAGCAACACATCATTATACCTGAGCTGTCTCCATTCCCTCAAGAAACATAGCAATAGAAATATCTTAAATTCCTGTTTCAGAAGCAAACCCTTCCCAATGTCCATAGCTTCTAAGCTTTTCACCTTCAGCAGTAGTCGCAATAAAAAAGAGCACAAGACATTCGGCCATTTCCTTAATTCCATTCTGACTTAACAACATAGAAAAAAGCTAGCATTATATCTTTAGTGGTCAGAGCTCTGTTAGCAGCATCAAATACCTGGTAATAAAGCAGTATCACTAGTTGGTTCCCTGCCCCCATGTCTCAACTGGATTTTATTGATGAAAACAAAACCTAGTAGTACCAAGTTTATATGTTCTCTCCAAGATCACTGGCACCCAGAACAATGGTAGCTAAGTATATCTGTGTATGCAGTGTCAAGCATGTTCAAATAGTGACTGATCATGTCACAAAAGGCTCTGGCTTCTGAAACTGAACCTGGCTCCTTCTACACTTAGGTGCATGCTAATTGTTGGTAAAATGAAAGTCCACCTCTGGCAATCTCTAAACTAAGCAAGGTTCCTTTTGAGACTAGCAGAGGACAGCCTCTTATTTAAGGATCAGAGAGACCTGGATTAGACTGGAATTTTCCTCCTTCAGTGTTCTGCCCAACAAGTCTACAGCCTAATGAAATCTAAAGGCCAGGAACAGCCTTTACACACAGGCAGGAGATTGACATATTTGCAGACTCCTGGATCTCCCCATTCAGTACTTATGAAGCCACTCTGGCTTTTCAAGAGATCATTTCAGACAAGCAGTGTTAACTGCAGCCATCTCTAAGTGGAACCCTCCAAGTGAAATCTGACAATCATGAAATAGAAAATTGTTTCACATTGCTGCCTGAAACTGTATGGGTGTTTACTTTACACCATTCATACCTGATCTTTGTTAGTCACCATACTCCAGAATCTGGATAAAACATGACAACTTAATAAATATGGATTGTCTAATAATAGGTGACTGAGACTTTACAAAGCTGTCTTGCCCAAATAAAACTGACCATGGTTCAGAGAACTCAGCCAAGACAGTGGCTTTAAAGAAACATGTTCATTGAGGGAGACAAATCAACTCACAGCTGGTATATGAGCGGCCATCATCCTCGCACAGTTTGTGCAGCTGTTGATATTCTTCCTGAGCTAGCTCAAATCGCTGTTGCTTGATCTGGTAGATTTCTTTCTTTGCATTGAGAGCCTCCTGGGCTACAATTAAATATTCCTTCAGCATCCGTTCCTGCTCTCGCCTCCACTGCTCCCTTGGATCTTCAATCTGGGTAAGCTCTGAAATGAAAAGGGCAAAATCACAAGTGAGCTGAGTGTGACGTCTGCAAGTTGACTGACAGGTGTTTATGTGACTAGTCAATTAATTAATTACCAAGATGCACAATATGGAGCGTTCTACATCATGAACCTTTCTGAAGAGTGGCCCCTTCTACTATGGTATCCATAGCTCAGACAAGAAGAAAATGCTACAGGGATAAAAGGGAAGGCAATACAAAGAAAATAAACATTGGAAAAGATGAACCTAAATGAGCTTAGAACTGTATAGCTAGTGGGTATTTATAGCATTATTCTTCCAGAACTCTTTAATGTGGGATAATGCACACACTACTGCCCCCAACTCAGCTTGCTCCTCTCCTCTTCTCACTCTATCTTGACCTCTTTTATCTCTTGACAGTCAGAATTGTGACATTTCCCACTTCTGCCTTCTCACTCCGCAGGCCTGGGAGGGGCCCAGACATATCTCCAGTTCCAATCTCTCTTGAGTTCCAGCCTGTGATTCTCATCTGCTTCCTTACTTCACCTCCTACACAGGCTTAAAGTAACTCTAAGCTAGTCTCCAAAGCACAACTCATTCTCACACAATGGCCTTTCACTATCCAAAGCAAGACCAAATCAGACAATACACAGCACACGTTGCTTCATCCTAGGCTTTCCTTTTTACCACAAGTAGCATCAACTAGCTTCACCAGCTTAACTACACTGGGAATCAACCTAACTCCTATCCTCAAAGAACTCTCACTCTGAGTTCCCCCTCAGACAACATGGGCTCATAGGGCTCATAGTGTTTGGGCCCATTGATATGAAATGTCTAGAACAGGCAAAACTGCAGGGCTAAGAAGTAGATTGATGGGGGAAGACAGAGATGGGGAGGCAATGCAGGGTGACTGCTTAAGGATGTGGATTTCCCTTTGGGTCAAATGAGAGTGTTTTGCAACTACATAGAGGTGGCTGCACAAATGTACCAAATGCTACTGGACTGTTTACTTTAAAATGTTTTGCTTTATGATCTATGAATTCTACCTCACAGGGCTAGAAAGGTAAATTATATGTTGTCAGTCACATAGACACGTGTATATACACACACGCGCACACACACATATACATACACATATAGAGGGAAGGATGGTAGCAGGGAGGGAGGGAAGAAAAGAGAGAGAGAGAGAGAGAGAGAGAGAAATTATTCCAAACTAAGTCCTCCTTGGAAATACTTTCCCCACCTATTTGACCCTATTCAGTCACCACTGTCACCCCAGACTCTTAGAAAGATCTCCAAGCCTTCTCTATTTCAAATAGGGAAATAAAAATGTAAAACACAAGAGGTCAGAGTCCTGCCCCAGCACCAGAGTTCCAGATACAGTTGGCCTAATGTGGGACATGGGCAGGGCTTTTTTAATAACTGCCCAGATGTTACTAATGTTTATTCAGCTGTAAGATCCACTGCAACCAGCCAGGTGAACAGCATTATTCATACTATTCCAGTGCTCCAGAGGGACTTGGGAACCTTACAGGCTGCCAGTCTAGGATCTTTTTGTCCCTTACTTCACCATCAACCTGTTCAGTTCCCATTTTAATATTGATTCCTCAGATTTTCATTTTAAAGAGTTTTAAAATTGGATTCTTTGAAGGTCTTCAGGGAAGGAGGTGGTATGACACTGCAACTGTTGTCCTCACCTACTGTCTCCTATGTGGTGGGCCATGCTTTTGTGGTGGCTGGAAGAAAGTCCTTTGTCTCTATTTGCTCTTAAGGTTCATGTCCACTTTTGAGAGTATGAAACCCTTAAGAGTTGAGAACTTGTCTCACTCTCCTGTGTTCCCAGGGCTAGAACACAATAGGAAGTATAGAGGAACTCTAGAAATGTTTGTTGTGTCAAAGTTAGTGAGCAGGAAAGCAACAGCAATGGCAAACACGGGCATACCAGAGGAGACACTTAAGTTTATGAGAGAAGACTGGCAAGAAAGTGTCCTGGGACCACAGCAGCAGGCAGGCTTCCCAGGAAAGCTATACACACCCACTGCCTTTGCCATCTGGTAAGCATAAGTATCCATACCACCTGGCCCTGAGAAGGACAAAACCTAGGGATACAACCTCAGTGCCAAGACCCACGGTCCAGGGAACCTGGAGAACAAGATGGTATTATGTATTCAAAGCTTCCCCTGAGCTTTCTGACACTTGGATACCTTCCTAGAAGGGCAACAGGCCCAGGACAGTACTTATTCCCCTTTTCCAATCATCACTGACTAGACTTTGGGACAGCTGCACTGCTCCAGGCTCAGTGTCCCACGTGGGAAGCTCCACTGCTCCAAGATCTAACACACAGTTTAAGACCCAAGCAACTAAAAACTTTGGAGTCAGCCCCACAAGCCCAGCATGGGAAAGAACTTCAAAGTTACTAACATAAAGAACAACATGGATCTTCAGACCCATACATAATAAACTGAAGCACACAAAGCAAGCCAAAGGAAAGCTATGCTTCATGGCCCCAGTGGCAAAATGACAACGACAAAAGTACTGAGAGAAGCTAAAATGAAAATGCAAAGAGAGTCAGAAATGGAACCTTAATGGAGAGCTGGTCAAAGAAGGCTCACGGAGAGGCAGACCAAAGGCTAGATAGAGAACAGATCTTGAATGAGGTACAACCTGTGAATTTGGGTTTCTGTATCTCAGCTCTATTCACATTTGAAGCTTGTTCATTCTCTACGGTGGAGCCATCCTGATTACTATAGGAAGTTGAGAAGCATCCCTAGTCTCCACCCACAACTTGTCAACAGCACCTCTCCCAGGCCTGGCTATAAAGAAATGTCTCCACACATTGTATATCAGGGGAGGACAATCATGCCAGCTTCTAAGAACTTGTAAGTTCTACTTTGCAATCAACGTAAGAAGTTTCTCTGTTTCCTCGATGCCTGGGGAATTTATTCCTTATTGGAAATAGTAAAACCAGAAGTGAGGCACAACTATATGCCTGCTTTGTGTAGTCAGAATTCAGCTAGAGAAAACTTAGTATACCATATTACAAAACCTCAATATTTCATTGGGCACCATAATCATTTTGCTTTACAAAACAAGGGTTTAGCATTTTTGAGATTATATATGAAAACTTGAAAAACAAAACAAACAAAAACCTTACATATAACAATGAAAATGTGGCACTCTACTTACTATTTATGTGGTCCATATAATAAATTCCAATTTGTTTATCATATACAGTTTCCCATCCTAAAGGAAGCTCATCCCCAACACAATCAGCAAAGGTTAGTGGCTTTGTTATCCTGAAAAACAAAATTGTGAAAACAAATTTCAAAGTCAGGTCAGGTTTGAATAACTTTGCTGATCTAAATTATTGTTTCATACAGAATTATAATTCATATTACCTAAATGACAGCTTTTGCCCCAACTACTTGGTTGAAAATTAATTTACCAGGTTCACTTAAGTAACAATCAATAATCACATAAGTACACACACCATTAAAAGCATACTGTTGCAAAGCTCACTTTAAACACCAGTGAAAACAGATATTGACGATGACCAACCAAACAAGTAAGACAAGCGTCTTCTTCCACACAGTGTGATTAATGAGGCCACGGCAATGGAATGTAACTCTTCCAGAATAGGAGAGAGCCAGGCTCTGTTCTCACTCCCTGAGAAATGTCCTCCCTCACAACTTTCAGTTCCACGAAACACACGTGAACAGTGCTTTAGGACTATGTACAAGGTACTTGCAATATTGTCACCCTACCCATTAATGAATCAAACATCAATCACTGCACAAAAGTAAAAAGCCAGGAAACCTAACAATATAGTGAGATGCCTGCTGAATACTTCCTGCATTCCTTGTACAGTAGGGATCAAAGATTTCAAAGGGTCCTTTTTTCTTTTCTTTAGAGAAAAACAGCCAAAGCACAATGCCTACAAACATCTCTTCTTGAAGGATATCTGATTAAGGGACCCTGGGCTTACCAGGAGATAGAGAAAGTAAAGGGTGTACCATGGATTTCTTTAATCGGAGCCTCTGCCCTCCCCCACTCTCATGATCATGTTGATTGACAAGCCAGTTTGAGGGTAGCAGCTGTTGTACAAAACAGGACACACCTATAATTGTCTGAGTCTGGGCAGCTATCTCTTTGGATGTCTCTATAAATGTACACTGACTGGCATGCATGGGAATCTGACAATCTAAATTTCACAAGCTCAATCCTCCCACTTCTTCTGTTCAAGTTCCTGGGTGCAGAAAACTGAAGACATCAAAACTGTAGCCAATCCCCGTGAGATTTTCCCAAAACTGGTTAGACAAAAAAGCTATCTCTCTTAAGATGGTTCAAAAATTGATAAAACACTATCAGAACAACAATAACTCCAAACTGCATTTAATCTTCATTTTAAACATATGATTTCAAGAAGCTATGGTCAATACAAAACCGGAAATATATAGAAGATAAAGACAGCCTCCCAAACATGGTACATTAAAGAGGAAGAGGAGGAGGAGGAAGAAGCACAGCAAGAGTCCAACCTATTGCACATTTCCCTGCTCCATCCCACAACTCATTTCTGAAACAGGATTCACTTCCAAGGGGAAAAGTGTGATGGTATACTTCCACGTTAAACCAGCAGTGGCAGGATGTTGTGAATGATGGGAACAGACTATAGCAAAAATAGTTCTACCTTAATGCAAACTGAGTCCTGAGTATATCACTGCCATCCCAGAACAGTAAATATTCATATTTAAGCCCAGAGAACCATACACAGATAGGTAAATCTGAAGTTTATTTACATATGTGATAGGATTTAATCAACATATGCAAGTGGGAAACATCTTTACACCATGGTTGAGCCTAATCCACTTATTTTAGACTCCAGAATTTTTGGAAAAATTATAAGACCCTACCTTTCTATTTTTTATAAAGTTGTTCTAATAACAATTCCATACTCTCTGCTCCAGGAGGAAACTAAGTGGTACATCTGCCATTTTGATGAATTTCATTTTGGCATGTTTCCTGATTCCACTTCCTTTCTATGTCAAACATGAATTGTTATAATCACACACAGTATGAGTGCCTCAATGAGAGTTCAGTTAATGTCAACAACAAGGTCTTTACAACCACAGAAAAGTGATGAAGTTCTTGTAGGTGGTCTCAGAAGTCATAGCACCCACCACATTGTCCCAGACCACTGGCTTCGACAAAAACCAGTAACCACATTCCAAAGATGCCTAAGTTACTTCATCATGTCTTTACTATACAAATATCAAAATGATATTTTTCTGCCAAAAAGGTGTTTGTGGATAACACTACATGAAAAATAAATGTATCATGTCACATGAGTTGTACAGCTTCAGAATCTGTTTGATCACAGGTCTGATGAGGATATTGCTGCTGGGTGCTGTCTAGGATTTGAAAAAATGGAGTTCTTTTGGCTGTTGCTGGCTAAAAAGCATGTTTCCTGACTTGTCAGGGTGAGATTAAGAACCACTCACGACAGACCTTAGATTTGATTGGGAAACACCCAGCACCAAAAGCAAGGTATTAGTTTCTCTTCTGGGCAAATGTCATGATTCCTTGTCTTGTCAGCTATCAACCCTTACTTGGCATAAAGACATAGATTCTCCTTCAAATGCAGTAGCTCTGTAAAAAAAATGCAAAACACTGGGCTCAGATACCTTAGCAATAGGGTGCTTGTCTGACATGTGTAAGAACCTGAGTTTCATGGGCCAGTTTCATGGGGAGGGAAGAGAGAGGGATCTGTGGTTGATATGTAAAATGAATAAAAAATTTCTTAATAAAGAAAAAAAAAAGAACCTGAGTTCCATCTCCAGCAATATATACAAACAAATAAAAGTACACAGCATTGAGTCTTACAGGACCCTGGGCTGCCGTTATAGTCTTACCCAAAACAAGCCCATACAAAGCATCTAGCTCTTTTTACTTCAACCTCTATACAAACACAACTTCTGTTCCAGGTAGACTCTGTCTACCTGATTCCCACCCACCCACCCCTGCAAAAAACCATTTCCATTTCAGTCTACCACCTTGCCCTCAGTCTTTCCTAGGCCTATGATTAAATTTATTCTCCTCTAGTGCCTTGAAAAGTCAGCTTCCTCCCTCATAAATCATTAGCAAGGATTTGTCCAACTCCCAAACCCCTTCCTCCTTGGAAGCAACTTCCGTTTTTGCCTCATTGGGCCCAGTGGGCATGAAACAGGACTCCGAGCCATATTTACTACATTTCTGTACATCTTCCACAGGCATGAGGTTAACTGTTTAGTCTCCTCACTCAATCAGAGTCCAACAGACATCTTGTAAAGGAAGGTGTAGCCTGTGAAACCAGCAGGCAGTCCAAGGCACATTTGTTTTCCCCTGAGACAGTCCTTCCTATCCTCACTAAGTCTCAGCTACAATAATATCCATGTCTCCAATCCCAGAAAATGAGTTCTTTTAATCTAAATTACTCCAAACCCTATACAACCCTTCATGGTCAAATTCCTTCTTTTTCCCAACGAACCCAAGATGCATGCCTTCTCACGGGAAAATCTTGGTTTGGAGAATTCAGTTATATTCAGGTATGCCTGGCACCATGTGTGCAATTTTTTTTTACATCTTCCTATATGGTTTTCAAGGTATTGTGGGTAGAAAGAAGCACAGAAACTCTTCTCAGCACAAGGCAATGTGAACCAGAAGGAGGAGCGAAGAAGACGCACAGCAACTTGGCTAATATTTAATTTAAAAATCTGTTGTGATTGGGTAATTTTATCAAAATATAAAGATGGAAAAAAATGAAACTGCTAATGCTAGCAGATGGCTTGTATGAACTTTATGCAGTTAAAAGAAACGTGGAAATTGCTCAGTATGTGGAAAGGCTAAACCTTTAAATAACATCCGGACTCAGCCAAATCCAAAAAGAAAAGGACAGATTTAATGGAACCGAACAAAAAGTCAGAAATATGTCAAAGACTCTGTGAAAAAGATAAGGCAGAAATTGACTTGTTTACATCCTTTTC
The DNA here is from genome assembly GCA_001675575.1 of Neotoma lepida. Taxonomy (NCBI): domain Eukaryota; kingdom Metazoa; phylum Chordata; class Mammalia; order Rodentia; family Cricetidae; genus Neotoma; species Neotoma lepida. Next base: position 98,892 of record LZPO01017378.1, on the reverse strand, counting down.
ACTTGTGGACTGGAGACCCTTCCTTCCAACCTCCTCCAAGGCCTTAAAGTCTTTCATTTTTCTCATACTTACATACCATATAGATGCAGGGAAGAAAAAAGTAGAATCAGAAACAGAGAGAAAACAATGTAGCTTATCAGCAAGGGAAAGGAGACACAAAAATTACGAAGAACAAAATTCAAACCACCAAATCTGAAGGCATTCAATAAATGGTAAAAAAAGACTCAAATGAAATTTTTCTCGAAAAACAAAACCAACAAACAAAAAGGCCCAAATGCCTGTTTCTCCAAGACCCTCCTATGTTACAGTACTATGCAGTGAAGCATATTCATGAAGACTATCATGAGTTTATTTATGCCTAATTTTATTTGTCTTTTACTTTGTTTATTTGTACTTTATTTTTCACTACTAAAGCTGTTTTTTATACTACCAAGGAGATAAGATTTCTATTATTGTGATTACTTTATCTCTAAGGGGAATGTTTCTATTTTTGAAAATGTTATTAATTTTCATTATATTTACTTTTAGTAGTCCAAATGCTGAGTACACAACTAAAAATATATAAAATAATGATGTATAGAAAAGTACACTTTATTTTTTTACAACCCTGACCCATTTCCTACATTTTTTTCTATGAAACACGTTACCCAATAAAAGTCACTGACTTGATTCTGAACGAATCAATGAAGGGGAGGAGAACAAAGTAAAGCATGATGGCACATGCCTATCCCAGTACTGGGGAGACTGAGGCAGGAAGATCATGAATTTGAGGCCAGGCTGAGCTACATAATAAGACCCTGCCTGAAAAATGAACCAAGAGCACACCAATTGGTTATCCAATACCAAATGGTCAGCCCTGGAAACATATACATACAGGTAACATTATATAGACTGAGCAGGTTGTGTTTTTATTTTTAGGAATGAATATATACACACACACACATACCACCACCACCACCACCACTGACAACAACAAATAGCAACAACAACAAAACAACAATTAAAGAAAAAGAGGCCATGAATCTGAAAGAGAGTAAAGGGAGGGGGGCAAATGAGGAGTCCAGAGAGAGGAAAGGGAAGGGGGAAATGATGTAATTATGTTATAATCTCAGAAAATAAAAAAGTATTAAACAAACTAACAACAAAAAAGGCAAAACTAAAAAGAAAAGGTACTTTTGTTCTAAGATTGGTTTCTGTGCTGTGTTTCACCCAACCCTGGTAGGAGTCCCCCATACTGACACTTCTGGCTGCCCTTTGAACAGAAGTAAAATCATGCTGGCTCTGTGCTTTTCACCACTCCCACCCACCTCCCCAGGTCAGGCAGATCCAAATGTTTAAAATGGAGATAAGTGGGCTTGCTAGCAAGGGAGGCACTCAGGCGGGCCCCAAGTAGAACATTCTGGAATCAGCAAGGCCAGTAGATTAGCTGGTTTGGGCAGTTTCTCAGCTCTGGTCTTGGAATCCTTTCTAATCTATGGAAAAAGATTAGATAATACTCTTTGAGCAAATAAATAAGCAATTCAATTTTGTCTTCTTACAAAAGCATGGCTAAGGCTTTAACTTTGAAGAGCGTTTTTCCCACTGAAAAAAGTTAAAAGCCTTCTATTTAACTACCCAGCAGGGGAATTGCTGGTGTCTGGGTAAGGCCACGAACAGGCAAAGGGCATCAACTAGGAGTCAGTATGTCTGAGAAGGGGAGGAAGAAGGGATCAAGTCTAGCAGACAGCATACTATTTCCCAAGGTTCCATCTTTACTCACAGAGAGCCTGTCCAGTCTCTTCAATTTTCACCTCCTCCAAAACAGGATGCTAGATTAGTCCCACATACTCCACCCACAGTTCTCATGCACAGACAAGGGGATACTTTGGTTTCCACTATAGAAAGTTTAGAAAAAAGTCGTAAAGTCTATTCATTGACATAGTCACAATCACACATACAAATTTCCATCTTACCGTTTTTTACTTAATTTTGTAACATTTAATTCCTCCTCCTTCATTATTTTGTTTTGTTTTGTTTTGTTTTTTGAGACAGGGTTTCTCTGTTTTAACAGCCCGGCTGTCCTGGAACTTGCTTTGTAGACCAGGCTGGCCTTAAACTCAGAGATTTGTCTGCCTCTGCCTGTGATAAAAAGCATGCACCAACACAGCCCGGGCAAAAACTTATTTTTAATAGCATAAAGATGGAAATAACTAGCAGGTCTTAACCAATGAATATATAAAACATGGTTTATCTATATAGTGGAGTAATATTGGGAAGTTTTTCTACCCTCTATCTTAAATTCAGTACACAAAACCAGATAGTAAAATCTAAAGACCAGAAACAAAATCACACATGACCCAGAAACCCTAGATTCACATATTACCTTGTTTCTCTTCCCTATTTTTCCAACCTTTGACACAAATAATATCATACTACATACAATTTCATAAGCTGATTTTTTTTAAGTTGGATGTTTATGTCTTTTAGCTCTCTTAACATTATTTTCTGAGATCTGGAATCTTTCATTTTATGCAGCAGACCACAATTTATTCACCTGGCTTCTACAGAAAACTATTAAGGCATGCCCCAATGGTGTGTTGTTTATGATAAATAACAGATATGCACTTATATTAAACACTTGTTACATACCGCCAAAGAGCTTAGCCATCACCTTAGGTTCCCAGCAGCCAAAAAAGTAAAGTCTTTCACCACCCTCTGGAGATATTTTTAATACATGTACTCCAGAGCTCAGAGTAAGTTCATCTGGACTGAGCATGCTTTAGCCTGAGGGAACAGGCAAGAAGGCCCAACAGTGGCATGCATGAGCTGAACAGCATTTGCAGAATGTGAGAAAAGAAGATTATAGTAGAAACTAAAAACAGGAACCATGTTCTTTGTCCTGAGCTGTCACCCAGAAATCATTCCATTGCAGATTCTCCCCTGAGCAAATCATATTTCTTGGCCTCTGCTAAGCGAGAGAGAATATGTTCTGCTGGCCATTCTTAAAGAGCAGGGCAGTATGAACTGAGAGAGTGGTGGAAGCCCAGATTCTGATTTCTTTTTGCTTTGTCTGTCACATCCTGCTGGGCTGCCTAAGTGCCAGCAAAAAGGACTGTGTACTGTCATGAATTAAACCTTGAGTGAGTCACTCTGTTTTGCACTGAGCCTCAATTACCTAACCCTCCCCCCTTCTCCAGTATGAGCTACTGAACCTACAGCCTAAAACCTGCCAGGCAAAGGCAAGTACACACTACTACTCAGCTATATACCTAGCCCATGTTTCTTAATATTTACACTGAGGATAACCAGATGAACCTCATGGGGTCATGTTGGCTGACTGTGGCCTCTTTGGCGGCAGCTTGGAGACCAGCAGGCACTTAGTCCCCTTCCGTCCATCTCACTGCACCAGCACTTGCTTCAGACTGGGTTGCTTTCTTTTTGCTACAACCAAAGTGGTGGTTTCAAACAGTCACGTTTCTTCTCTCACAGTTCAGAAGGGCTCAGCCTCAGCTAGCTGCCCCATTGTTCTCTGACCATTCTCAGAGGTCTGAAGACACCGAATATAGTTACACAGCTCTGCTTTACTTTTTGAAGTCTCGAGAGCATGTCCAGCCTTTTGATACTTCAATTGTCATCTGCAAAGTTCAAGCTCATAAACAATGCAATCAAATTACAAGACTGAATAAATAAAACATAAAAGTCTCATAATGTCTGAAGTTTATCATATTGCATTGGGCTGCATTCATAGCTATCTTTAGCCACATGTAGTCTACAAAGCCACAGATTGGACACACCTGGTGGTGGGTGGAGGGGTTGCTGCCTTGCCTTTTCCAGCTCCTGGAGCTGTAGCTTGTGGCCCCCTACTCCTATTTTCAAAAAAACATTGCTAGGAAGGCCAGCTCTCTTTTCTGCTTTTCTTTTCCATTTAGAAGGAACTTTGTTATGACATGGGACCCACCAGGATAATCTTCCCATCAAAATATCCCTCACTGAGTCACATTTGTAAAGTTCCTTTGACCACGTAAAACAATATACTCACAGGTTACAGGTATTAGGACATGGATGTCTTCAGAGCTGTTTCTCTGCCCAGTATAAGGTAGCAACTAGGAATGCAGCAGGATCTGAGGGGGTGAGCCTAGAAGCCTACACTCTCCTTTCCAGCCAGGCTGGGCTCAAGGGACTAGCCCATTCCACGTTAACCATATCAAATTATAGTAGTAAAAGTAGAGGCCAGTAGCAGGAAGTGGGGGTAGAGAGCAAAGCACTGATTCTATACACATTTTTGTTATCAGGAGGCCAGAGTAATCCCTTGCCCTTGAACTACACTTTCCAGTCTTCTGGAACAAAGTCATCTTTATATTTCCAATGCATGCTTGTTTTTAATATGCTATTCAGAAAGGACACCATTAATCGCAATTTCAGTGCCAAACCAATCCTCAAGAAATTATAATGACTTCCTTCACCTTTTCTAAGATGTCTGGCTCCCAGTATATTTTGAAGTCCACCGGAACTTGGACACAGTCTATTTGTGGTTACTTATGTGGTGAATTCAACTGTGTGTGCTGTTCTAGTTGTTTCTCCAAGCTTTTTGTGGCCTAACATTTATATTCCAGAGTGAAGGTCCTCACTCATCAGCAAGCAGCAAGCAGCAGATTCCTGGGGACATTGCTTGCCCCCCAAAAGAAGCTGCAGTGCTTCTTTAGAAAGATTTTTTGAACAAATGCCAGTTTTTATACTTATTTACTGTGTTTGTGCACATATATACGTGGGCATGCATGTGCCACAGGGAATGCATGAAGTCAGATGACAGTTTATAGGAGTTCTCCCCTTCCACCATGTGGGGCTTGGCAGATCAAACTTAGTTCATCAGAATTGGTGGCATATACTCTTACCTGCTGAGGCATCTTGCCATCCCTGTCTATCAGATTTAAATAGCAGGTACCATGTCACAAACCTGCCATGGTAGTTCTGAAAAGCCACATTTAATACTCGTTTAAATGCATGTTTTAGCCTCAAATGCTAATTTAGAATATATATAAAAATGGAACTGGCACTTATTATCAAGTTCCAACTCTAGAATTTAGGGTAATATCACTCAGAATTCAGTCTAACCATTGCAACTGACATGTAATGCCTTAATGAACTGTGAGGGTCCTAGTCAGTTACAGATCCTTAGAAGTGATCATTCCTAAATAAAAATTGTGAATCCTGCATAAAAAGACGAAGTCTTCTTGAGAATAAGAATTTTTAAAAGTAAACATTGGCTAATCTTTTCATTGTCACTAACACAAAACTGTCAGGGTAAGTGGATAAACTCATGGGCTAGTAGGAAGAGCAAATGGCTCCTGCATTTTCCCTCAGGGTAAAGAGCTGTGCACAGCTTTTCATAAATGGCAATAGCTCAGTAAAAACAAATGAGAACAGATAATTGGATGCAGCATGCTCCTCTGTACAAACAATTCATTAGCACATTTGCAAGAGACCCCCAGTCTAAATGGTTTCTGACAAACAAAGGGCACATCATTAGATATATTTCACTGCTTTGGTGGCAAAAAGCTGTGACACTAGTCTATAAGCCTTCAAGTAGGTGAGATATACTGAGATTCTTCTAAATGACCATATCTCTCCCAGGAGCATTCCCCATCAAGTATGTATGTTTTGCTGCACCCCCTACCTGCAAAGCCACACACTGTCATGTTCTGTAGGGCACAGATTTCCACAGTGCAGTAATCTAGTCACAGCCCACTCACCTAAGTTTGAAGGTCAGTGTTACTAATAGCCCAGCAGCAGTATCACTCATGTCACAAAATCCCATTAAGTGTGCCAAGTGCTTTTTTCAACAGTCAATAAAATGGTACTGCTCCATCAATTGAGCTAATATCTTTAATATCTGAGTACTTGTTACTCAAAATAATGGAAAAGAAACCATGATACGTGTTTCTTGAGTTCAGAGAAAGGTCATACATCCCAGCCTCTTGTGCTTGGGTAGAACTATATGTCTGTGCTTTAATCAAAGAAATGTGAGATGAATTCATGTATATTGCTCCTGGGCCTATCCCATAAGCTTCTGTCAGGATCTCCATGTCATCATCTCTCTTCCTTTTTCTGTTGGCCAAAAGCAAAGGAATAGGTAGATGGCAGCAAATGCACAAAAGAACAATGAACCACACCATGGAAGAAGCCTGGGTCCATGGATGACTACGTGGATCACAGGCTTAGAAATCCCTTCACCATTCATACTGAACTAACATGAGCAAGAATATTCTATTTTGTTAAGCAACTGAAACTCTAGAGTTGTTTGTTAGACAGTTAGAAGACTAAGAAAGATCACTTGTCAATAATATAGGCATTACCTTCCCTATTAGTTCATGAATTTCTTGAATGAAGGGATGGTGTCCCTTGGGACTCACCTTTCTAAGTTGGAGACCTTAGCAAAACAATGGAGTGTTTGATCAATCAACCCAGCTGATTTCAGAAAACCAAACCATGGGGGTGGGAGTGGGACAGAAAACAGCCTACTAGAAGACTCAAGAAAAAATTAGCAATTGAGATCAAAAGACCCAGATAATAAGAAAAGTGGGATTCCAGAGGCCAGGGTCAGTTCTTCCTTAGACATTTCTATTTGTAGGTTGACGTGTTCCATAGTGGGAAGAAAGGCTACCAGAGACAGGTGAAATATCAGTGAAGACTTCCTGTATCCTTTTGTTCTGATTCTCTACTGACTAAGCCAACTTCAGACACATTATATGGCTTCCTGAAAGCAGGCCTGTCCACAAGAAAGGAAGTACCAAGAGAAGACAATCTAGAGGCAAGATCTTGGCAAGATGTTCTATCCTCCAGCAAAGAATAAACTGTCCTAAGACAAATCAGTAGAGGAGGCATTTAGGAAAAGGTCCAAACTTCCCAGGCTCAGCTCCCACAGCCACCTTATTCAACTGGTTCTCAAACATGTTCAGGCACTAGTACGATGGAAGTGAGAAGATCTGGGACATGCCATCAACCAACGAGTGGCTGAATGTAAAGTCCCTCAATATATATTTTATTGAATCACAGGCATAGACAATGGTAACTCTTTAAAACATTAAAGGTGAACAACTATATAGTAATGTTGTTGAGACTGGACAAATGACTTAATCTCATTCTACCTCAGTTTCTTCCTCTTTTCTAGGGTGGGGTGATGGAGCAGAAAGACAGAAGCCCATATCAAGGCTTCTGGAACTTACTCCATACTCCATAAAGGTTTATTTTCCTTCTGTGTTATTTTTTCCTGTAAAAACTAGAAGAATGCCATTATTATTCTGATTTAGCAGCATAATATTACATGAGTGGAACATAGTTTAAAAGCAAGTTGACCTCAGACCAACCTGCCAGTGTACCACCCAAAGGAAACCACACCCAGCGGAGGTCCGACCAATCCAATCACAGTCACCCAGCAGGAGCAAAGAAAAGAATTTCTCAGTAAGCCCATCAAGCTCACATTCCACAGATGACATAAAAACGTTTTGTTCCTCTCCATGCATAAGCTATAATGATATAAAAACTAAGGTGAAATAAAGGCAAAATTCAGCCTAGTTGGTAAAATTATTTCCCTAGGGCAGAACTGTGACACAGTGAATGCCACACACTTAATTTAAAAAAAAAGAAATAGGTTCAACTAATTTTAAAGACATATTTTACTTAACCCACTATACTGAAACATTTTATCCTTTATATACTGAAAAATATCATCATTTTAAATTGTAGTGACCATAAAAACTATAACTGGGATGCTTCACATTCTTTTTTGTATGAACTTTCATGTATGTAAATCAAGCATGTGCTTCACACATTGAGTGCTTCCCACCTTGAGCTCACCAAAAGCAACTATTCAGGTTCAGATGGCTTTTACATACTATTATGGAGACCTCAGCTCTAGGGTGTCACCTAACTTGTACAGTTATTTTTTTCTATGACTGATGGCAGCAGAAAACCACCTGGCTGATGCTGAGGCCCCTAAAAAAAGTCTGACTAGAAAAGAGAAGATGTCCTCTGCAAGCCCCTAGTAGGAATTATAAAAGAACCAGGTTTTAAAAATCATAAAATGACAAGCAGGGGACTCTTAGCTCCCTTTTGGTCCCTTGTCCATCAGCTTCCCCAGCAATACTGTCTCCCAATTTGAATCATTCTTTCTCTTTGCCACAGTTCCCACTCACCCACCTCCTGTTCATATGCCTATGCCTCTTCCAAGTTGTGGTCCAGATTCCTCCTGTCTAGACCCAGCACCTGAGCAAGGTGTCTTTCTTTGGCTGGCCTCAGTATTTGGTCTATTCTGTGATGTGCCTATTTACATGTCACATCTCCCCTAGTATTGGTGCCTTCAGGGCTAGACTGGCATCTCCTCCAACTCTGACTCAACCCCAGTGGAACTCTAGGGCATGCCTAGCAGGTGCTCTGTTGCATGTATAAGATGAGTCAGACTTGACTTGATAGACGTTGAACACAGCCTGCCACCCAACAGGTGTCATCTACAGCAGATTTGATGTTGTGTTTAGCTGGTGCTGGTCTCAAGGGAATATACTCATGAGCAGGTATACAGTGTTGAGTCTTGAGACACTGGACGAGAAGGAGAATGGTCTGCAACATGACAGGTTAGTCTCTAAATTAGTTCTGCACCGTCATCCTGAAACTCCTCTCAAACCCCAGGCCTATCTATAAATGTGCAGAGGAGCCCGTGCTACCCTCTGGAGACCACAAGTGAGTCCTCTTTCCTTAGCCTCAGAGCAAGGATGTTGGCCCCCTGAGAGATCCCCAGGCATTGCACTTCATTCATCAGGAAAGGTGAAGAAATGATGACACTCAGTAACGTCAGGCTACTGAAACATACCTTTTTCTAAAAGGAAGCAGAGGCAAGAAAAACAACATGGAGATAGTGAGAAGTACGTGTATGTTCTAAAATGCAGTTGTGACAATGGTCACAACTATAAAAATCAAATAAAACTCAGCAAACTATGCAAAAAAAGGTGAATGTAATGGAGTCTACACCCTTACTAAAAGCCGTTTTTACAACACACACACAAACATTGAGATTCCTATTGAGTATTTAATTTGCAGTAGTTAGAAACAATTTCAGGATTCCAAATCCTGTTAAACAATCGAGGGAAAAAGAAACATCGGAGGAAACTAAATTCATGGTCATCTCTTTTTCTTTAAGCTGTTATATGCTCCAGCTATTTGATCTGTAAATTCTCTAATGAATCAAGTCTCAGAATTTCTCCAAAATATCTGTAAACATTATCCCACTCCACGACTTCTGATCCAGTGTCTTCATTCAGCATCTTAACTTTATCAGGGTTCTCACACCATAGTCACAACCCACAAAGGAACAATTAATCACAGTCAGTAGGTCCGCATGGAGAGATGGCTTAGTGGTTAAGAGGACATACTGGTTTTGGAGAGGACCCAAGTTTGGTGCTCAGCCCAGCACCCAAGTTGGGTGGCTCACACCTGCCTATAACTCCATCTTCAGGAGATCTAATGCCATAATCTAGCCTCCAGGGGCACCTGCACTCACACATGCGCCATGTACATGCACACACGCACACACACGCACACACACACACACACACACACACAATCCTTAAAAATATTGGAGCACAGAACATTTCATAAAGGTTGCATGGTGCATAGTATGTTGTAAGCTTGTATTTCGTTTGTGTATGTGATGTAAAATAGTCCTCTTACTTTTAGTAACAATAGTTGGAAAGCAATACTTCAAGGATGTATTTATGCAGTCATTCTTGGTATCCACAGGGGATTGGTTTCCAAGATCCCTGTGGGTACCAAAATACCTGTGTACTCAAGTCCTTCACAACAAAATGGTACATGCAGTATTTGTATACAACCTACTCACATCCCCTATCTACTTTAAATCATTTCTAAGTGGCTTATAATATCTAATGCAATGTAAATGCTACGGAAATAGTTGTTACCCTATATGGTTTACTGGGCATAAAAGGGAGAGATCTGTATATGCTCACTCCAGATGTAATTTTTAAAAGTGTATTTAATCCAAAGTTGACTGAATCAATAGATTCAGAACCCTCAGATATATGCATAGATGTGCCCAGTCATGAAAATGCTAAAGCACTCAATGCATGGCATCACCTATAACTATGACCCTGCCGGGTTTGCAACCATCTCTACAGCGACACTGCTGAGGCCAGCACTGTGCTCAGCCAGACAAGAGAACTTTTCTCTCATTATCACACCATTTTTGAGAGGTGGTAGAGCTTTGGCTGACCCACAGGAAGCCCTGGGCTCCATATCCATTTCACCTGTGTAGAAACTGAGCTCAGGGACACAAAACTAAGAAGAGATACAGACAAGACCAGTCAAAGCCTGCATGCCAAACCAATCACATTTTAAACAAAACTGAAGGGTTCCAAGACCACTTCAGAATGCACCCCCACACTGCTTTTCAATGGCTGTTTTATCATCCTTATTCTCTTGAGAAGTTCCTTACATAATATACAAGAGAATTTCTAATGATTACTTTGGTGAAAGCATGAGGCAAGTTACTAGACAGCTTCTTTTATTTTTCATACTTCCAAATGCTACAATGGATTTCGACCCAATCTCTTAAAAATATAATACAATATTATAATAATTTGTTCCTTAATTTACTCATGAAGATAAGAAACAGGAAGAAGTGTTTAAAATTTAAAAGGGGAGGTTTTAAGGAAGGATTTAGGGAAAAAAGAAACAAATACTAACAATCAACGGAAGAAGTGAATTCAGTCGAAATGGGAAAGGAAAACCACAGTGGCCAAAGGAGAGGGAAGAATCTGAACAATAACATTCTTTAGAAATGGCATCACAGGGGAGGCGACCCAGGATGGTTCTTGGCTATCCCCAGACATCCCAAGGCAGCAGTGTCACAGTCCCTTGGGCACTAGGATCTCATTGTAAACTTTTCAAATATGATAATGATGGAGTTCTTCCATTTGTGTTGGTTGGAGCCTGTACCAGACTTCTAGGAGGAAAAGTTAAAAGGATTTTATCACTCACCCTTTTCTGCACTGATCACCTGTTCCTGCGAAAGCACATTGTCAGCAGTCACTTAGCTTGTTTGTTTTAGGTGTGAGGAGAATATCACTGTTTATAAATGCATCTTTGAGACTGGCAGTGGTGGCACACACCTTTAATCCCAGCACTCAGACACAGAGGCAGGCGGATCTCTGTGAGTTCAAGGCCAGCCTGGTCTACAGAGCTAGTTCCAGGATAGCCAGGACGGTGACAGAGAAACCCTGCCTCGAAACAAAAGAATAAATAAATGTATCTTTGCCTATATCACCAGTTGCATCTATGAACTTCAAAAGGCACGGGGTGGGGAATGTTAAATTTTTATGATGTAAGAACTGCATGCAAAGATGGATGTAGAGCATAATAAGCTCTCAGAGATGGTGGGTTCTTTTTAGGACCTGGATCTCTTTGAGAATTAGAGACAAGCATTAATCTTCCTCGAAAAATATGCCTACTCAGGATACTTACAATGCTGCTAGTTTTGAAACTCTAGTTTCAAGAAGCCTATTCTCAAAACTCACTGCCTAGGGCATTGCCATGAGGGTAAACAAGCCGCAGCTCTAGGTGGAAGGGCTGGTTTTAAGCCTGGTAGGTATGCCTCCAAAGTGCAGAGGAAGAGGAGAGGACACTTGAGCCTTGACAAGTCAGTCCCACTGTAAACTGGGGATCTACACTAGAAGGGAAGTTGCTGAAGAAAGCCTGTGGTGTCCTGATAAAGAATACAAGCTGAGCTCTGCAAGAGGCATGAAGCCACTGAGTACTGGGAATCAGGATATGTTCTCAGCAGATTGACTTCTCAAAAGAGCTCCATTCCCCAACCTGACTGCAGAGAAAGTGGACAGCAGAGAGAGAGGGGAGGTGTGGGCAGGAGGGAGCCATCTGGCAAGGATGACAGAAAACGAGAAGGCCTGAGTTAGATCTGGAACAGGAGTAGTTATGATGGGGCTAGGGTGTTTGATGCCACTATGAAGTCAATTACTAGGTCTCTGACACAGATGCGGTGAATAATATCTCCACTGTATCCTTTGGCAAATTTAATAGGAGGGGACACTTATGCTTCCTCTGTGAACATTTCTCATCATGTTACCCATCCTAGTGGCTTTCCTTCTAAGTGTTTCAGAAAGACATGGAGGGTAAGCTTTTCTCTGCTCTAGTCTCCTGCTCTAGCAGGAATATTGTTGCTAGTACCTGTTTCACAGTAGTTTCACAGTACTCCCAGCAGAGGACCAACACACAGGTGTGCAAAACAATGAATAAATGAAGCAGCCTAGGTGTTACTAGGCTGGAATTAGACATCCTCTAGAATAAAGGATTCTGTTCTCCAAATAAAAGGCACTGATGCAGGTACTGTTATCTTGTTCAAAATCAAGTCATATGAATTGTATTTTGTTGGGAGGAGGGATGTTCTCTTTTAAATTCTCAGAGCAGGACAATGGGCAACAACATTTGACTTAAAACATCTGGAGGCCAGACCTATGAACAACTCTTTGAAGCGGCCTAATAGCAAACTCCCTTTAGAACTGCTAAGAAGCTGAAAGGCACACTACACTCAAAAGAGTGTAGTAAATACTCTATATCACACCAACTACCTCCAACTCAGCAGCAGTGTGGAAACAAGCCAGTACACACTACCATATACCACAGGCACTCTGGAAAAAGTTCTGGACCTATGGCATCCAGAATGCCACTAGCATCCATACTGAAGCTCTCTAGAAGCTACAGTGAAATATGTGCAGAATTCCAGGCAACCTAACAAGCCTTCAGCCTGGCATGCAGGTATCAGGCCACAACCAACCAAGCCTGGTTGTGCACATAAGATTCAAGCTATTTCCCTCAGGGGGTATGGTTCTGGGGCTTGTCCAAAAAGAGCTCAGCATTATCATCAAAGGGAACTGTCAGGTAAAATGAACCTGCTAATGAGCTCAATTGGCTGGCCACCTGTATCACTGGAACAATGCTTATCAGAACTGCATGCTGAGTTCCTTTGTTGGCACAAACCTTGTGTGCTCAAGGTCTGCCTCATGGTGGGAGAGGGAACATGAAAGAACTAAGCACTTATCTTGAGATCCAGAAAGCAAAGAAGGTCAAAGGTCCATGCTTCTCTGGCTTTGAGAGATGACCTAGCATTTCCATCACAGAGAATGAGAAGACAAGGAGGGCGGCCTTTTTTTCCTGTATCTTCCAAAGCAACAGCCCAGTACTCTAATTCCAAAAATGACTTGATCACAAAGTATCCTATCCTTGTATGTATCCATATTATCTTTTCCAAGGAGAGGCTGCCTTGGCAGTCTTGATCCCAAGGTTCTCTACTCTGCTCTGAGTCTTTACAGAAACACAAGTGTCTTCAGATGTCCCCACTATCAGGAAGCAGTTTTATCCACCAGGACCTAGTGTGAACTCCAGAGTGCTCTATGCCCAGATAGATGGAGGACTGTAAGGACAGAAGGAAAATGGATGGATGGATTGGTAGATGGACCTAAAGATGGAAAGGGGAAAAGGAAGGGCATGGAAATAGAAATGATGTGAAAAGAATGCCAAAGTTGTGCTGGATAAGCACTGCCTAACAGACATTTTCCCACAATATTAATCAGCCATCTTAGCAGCAGCCATGAATAGACATGGCATCAAATTAGTGAATACACTGCCAGTTTGAACTCCAGAGGATACAGAAATCAGGACAAAATGAATGGTGTCAGACTTCTTGATGAAACCGCAGAGATGCTTCAAAATGAACATAAATTTATCTTCAAGAAAAGTAAAGAATTACCCTAAAGGCAACTCAGGGACTACCAAAGCTGCCAGACCCTCCTACCACGCGCCCAGGAACTAGGCTGTTTCCTTCTGGGTTTCAGAGTCAGGGCCTTTGCAGAGTCATGTGGGTAATGAATGCAAAGTGGGGCATGAAGCCAAAGAGTAGACATCAGCCTTAAGATTTTTATGGAATTAGCCTTGCCAGGTTTGAGACTTGCCTGGGACCTGCCACCTCCTTCCTTTCCTGTTTCTTTCTCTACCATATGCCTGTTCCACCAGTGTATTTAGGAAGCATATAGCTTGTCTGGTTCTACAGGTTCGGAGGTGGAAAAGAATTTTGCCTCACAATGAATCACAGGAGTCTCAGGCAAATCTGAGACTATTTAGAAGAAACTTTGGGCATCACATGTTCGAGGTGATGCTGGACTGAGTTCAGACTTTGGGGGCTGCTAAAATGTGAAAAAAATGTATAAGAAGGACAGAATTTTGAGGGGCCAAGGGTAGAATACTATGAACTAAATTATGTACCACAAAAAGTTCATATTAAAGTTGTAATCTGGAAAATGACAGTATTTGGAAATAGGGCCTTAGAAAAGCGATAAAAATTAAATCTTTTCATAAGAGCACAGGAGCTAATCTTGTAGGGCAGGTGTCCCTCAAAGATTATGATGAGACTGCAGGCAGTGCCAATAAGATCTTGAGCTCAAAGCCAGCCTGGACTACATAGTGAGACAGTGTCTCAAAAGAAGATGAAGAGAAATCAGAGCTTGCTTTCTTTGTTTTGTTAGGACACAATAAGAAGGTGACTGTCTGCAAGGAAATAAAAGAGTTCATACCAGAAGCAAACTGTGCCAGAATATGATCTAGGCATTCTGGCTTCCAGGATTACGAGAAAAGAAACACCTGCTGTTGGAGGCCCTAATCCAGAGGCATTCTGCAATGGAAGCCAAGGACAATGGAAGACCCCGAGTCCTCAGAGAAGACTGGGAAAAATAGGGGGTAAACAGAGGCAGTGAGCAACAGGTTAAGGTCGAAAATTAAGACATTGATTGGTACCTTCACTTCACTAGTCACACTAGTACAGTGATTTCAATCAGGGGCCACTATTATTCTCAAGGGAAACTTGACAATGTCTGGAGACTTATTTTCTTACTATAAGAATGAATTGGGCAGTGTTCCTGGTATCATATGAGTGGAGACAATGAAAGCTGCTAAACATACCCCAATGCATAGAATGTTCTCCATCAAAGACAGTATTGTGGCCCCAAATGCCTATAGTATCATCTATAAGAATAGCTAAAATATGTATAAGTTTAAAACTATGTAGCTGGGCAGTGGTGGTGCATGCCTTTAATCCCAGCACTTGGGAGGCAGAGCAGGTGGATCTCTGTGAGTTCGAGACCAGCCTGGTCTACAGAGCAAGTACCAGGGCAGCCAGGACTACATAGAGAAATTCTGTCACAAAAAAAATATAGGTGCGTGTGCATGTGTGTGTGTGTGTGTGTGTGTGTGTGTATGTGTGTGTAAAAAGGCTGCACCAAAATTCTATTTAAAACAGCAAGAAAAAAATAAAGAAGCCAAATGTCCAATGCTAAGGATATGATCCAACAAATTATTGCATATTATTCATTATCTGGGTTTGGTGGTACACAACTGTATGTAATTCCAGTACTCCAAAGGCTTAGGCTAGATGATCTCAAGACCCTGTCTTTAAAAAAAGTTACTAGGTGGTGGTGGTGCATGCTTTTAATCTCAGCACTTGGGAGGTAGAGGTAGGAGGATCTCTGAGTTCAAGGCCAGCCTGGTCTACAAAGTGAGTTCCAAGACAACCAGAGCTGTTAAACAGAGAAACCTTGTCTTGAAAAAACAAAACAAAAAAACAACAAAAATAAATGTTATTCATTGAGTACTAGCTCCATGTGGGGTTTCCTACAGATGGAAAATAATCAAAACATAATTCAGGTCTTTGCAAACCTACCTGGGATCTTTTCTTTTATTTTCTGAGACAGAGTCTCAAGTAGCTGGTCTCAAACACACTATCAAGTTGATGATGTCCTTTAAATTCTGATCTTCCTGTCTCCATTCCCCTAGTACTGGGATTATCACCACATTCGGCTTTATGCTGTACTGGCATGTTAGGCAAGTACTCTACATACTGAGCTACATCCCCAGTGCAATAACTTTTAAAGGATGTTTAACAAGACACTGTAATTGCATAGGAGTACTTTTATGAGATTGTTAGGGAGAAATTACTTGATATATGATCACATTTTGGTTCCTTTGTTTCCAGGGGTGGGGATTGAGAGAAGACCCCCAAATTTAGCTGTAACTGTTGCTGTTGGGGTGCATAGGAAAATAAAAGAAATCAATTGTTAAAAGAGTTCACCCAGAATCCAGCATGGCCTCCCCTTCTTGCAATCCCTGAAGGCAAGTGGGCTATAGATGAATTCTTTCTAAGTTCTACTTTCTCTCTGCCTATGAGCACATTTAGCTAGATGGTGAAAGCTAGAATCACATGACTCCAGAGATGCCCATGCCACTTCCATCTATAGACTTGTTCTGTCTGGCTTTCTGGGTTGGCCCTGGGGATGCTCTGCCATTGCTACAGTGGGATGTCAGCAGTTAAAATCAGAAGATTTCATTTCAAAATCTAAAATAAAATCCTAAAAAAATGAAGAGCTGGTACACATGGATAATATACCCTAAAAAAAAAAAGTGGCGAATGACAACTAGGGCCATCCATTCATTCTTACCACAGGCCCCACCACTCTGTAACATATTACATCTGGCCAACTGGTTGTGAGCCAATCCAGGTGGGTACCTTAATGTGCAATGACCCCTGCAAGCTGAGCATAGAGATGGGAAAGCTTTCCTGGGGAACAGCCTGGACAGCCAGATAGCACGTACCAAGAGCACTTGCCAGGTGAGGCGTGCAGGAAGTTTGGGATAAATGATGCTCATAAGCCTCAGGCATGTCACCTTGGCTAAGGATGAGAGCACTAGAGGACCCCACCCTAGCAAAAGCTCCATGAAGACTGCAAAGTGCTATGCATTTGCTTAAATATTCACTGAAAAAAAGCAATTTGAAACCTTCAGTGCCAGGAGTTAACCTCAAGGAATTTGGCTCTACCGGGGAACAAACAAATAACAAATCCCCATTGCCCAACACACTCACCACCGCACTCACCCTGTGGGAGGGACTCAGACAGAGCATGAAGGAAGCTGGGAGCAGGAAACTAGCTGTTCAACATAAATATAAATATTTTTGTGGTCAGCAGAACATCAAATTTGTATCCTGATCCTCATTTCCCACCTTTGCTCCAAAGAAATAATACAGTGACATTTATAACTGTTACAGGTTGTTCTTCCTTTACAAGTGGCAACATTTACAGTTTCCAAGGTCAAGTCTTCCCTATTCAAACACTTACACATGCATTTTTATGACAGCAGTATTCAGAACGTAGAAATTCCCCCAGTGTCCATCAATAGATGAATGGATAAATAAAACATGATCTATCCATATAATGGAATATTACTCAGCTATAAAAGCAAATGAAGTATTGACAAGGCTATAACACAGATGAATCTTGAAATCATTATGCTAAGTAAAAGTAGTAAAGGACACATACTCTGTTCTATTCACATGAGAAGTGCAGAATAGACCAATTCAAATACCTGAAGTAGATGATTAGTTGCCTAGGGCTCGAGGTGAGGAGGAATGAAGAGTAACTACTTAATAGGTACAGGGTTTTCTTTGAGGCTGATGAAAATGTCTTGGAACAAGATAAAGGCGATAGTTGCACAACACTGTACATGTACTAGATGTTACTGAATTATACAGTTTAAAATGTTAGTGATTAATTTTGTTTAAATTTTATTTTAATTTTTAGCCTGAATAATTTTATGTGTGGGAGAAAGGGTAATGATTATCAAGGGTGTCCTAGGACCTACGGATCAGAATCTGGAAAGGGGCTCTCTCTCTCTCTCTCTCTCTCTCTCTCTCTCTCTCTCTCTCTCTCTGTGTGTGTGTGTGTGTGTGTATGTGTGTGTGTATGTGTGTGTGTGTACAAATATATAATTATTATAAAGCCCCCCAAGTTAATTGTACAGCTAAGATTTAAAAGTAGCAGGTAAGGATGCTGGATGTTCATATAACCTGACAGAAAAACAGTGCATTACAAAAGAACTAGAGAGTCCTTGTCAAGAATCAGTTTGCTTGCTATAAGTGCTAAACAAGGGCAACTAGTAATGGCCTCTTTGCAGAACTAACCAGGATGAAATGGGGAGTTGAAGCTTCAGTTGCAACCATGGCCAGCTCAAAAGAAAACAAAAAGGTGGATGCAATTAAAAGTTGTCACAAATACCAGTGGTTAGATATGTCACTGGATAGGACAGCCCACAGGACTGATGGTGGGCCAACACTTTGGGTTTGTGATTCCTGCAGGGAATATGAGGAGCAGGGACCACCATAAAAATAGGCTTCAAGTCTATGATGTTGCAATTGTCTTCACTGTGGATAGTACTTTCAGGTATTTCAGAAATTGGGTGTTAAATCAGAGATCCATGAATGTGATACTATTTAATTAAACAATTTCACTGCAGTAGTTACTATGAGGGATCACTAGATTTATTACTTTTTCCTTTTATTGACCAGGCTACAAATGACACCTTTCTCTAGCATCTTCTTTCCCTTGCTTCTGAAGAATAGGCCTTTTTGGCCTATCATTTCAGTAAATATAAAACCTAATTACTGAAAGAATTGTGGTCTAACACCAGGTATATCCAACTCACAGCCCACAGGCCACATGCATCTAATGGCAGTTATGAATGTCGCCTAACACAAAACTAAAAACTTACTAAAACCATTAGATTAAAAAAATTTATAACCTGACTGCAGAGTTTTCAAGCATGAACTCTGCAGATGATGACAGCATGTCACAGAATCAAATGTTATACTTCTGTTCTATTTCATCTGTATTTTTATAGAAAGTGGTGTGAGAAGAATAAAGAACTTAAGAACTTAAGAACAATAATTTCATCAAAAAACCAACATCAATTAATAGAAGAATTTAACTTTAATGTGGATCCACCATTTTGTAGAGAAAACATGCACACACACATTCATTCTCTCTCATCTATATCTATCTATCTACATACACACACACACACACACATATACCTTTTTTTCTCTCTCTCTTACAAACTTTTGCAAACATTGCTAGCAAACAACTTTAACAAAACCAATTTCCGTAACTCATACACTTGAGGTGCCATTATGTCATGGGTTTGCATCACGAAAAATTTTCTGATTCTCATTTATTTTGGTAGTTTGGATTATGATGAGGGCCCTTCATTAACTTGAGGTGGACGGGAAAAGCAACCCAGTACCAGTGATCCCTAAAAAGACCACAGAAAAGACATAAAAGGCACAGAGGCACATTCATTGCCTCTGTAAAGTGATCAGTGAAGATTTCACCATTGACAGAAGACCTGAAGATCCAAGCTACAGGCTTGCCAAGGATTCTTCTCCAAACTGGTCTCATGGGACATGAAGGTAGAAGAAAAAAACAGCTGAACTCCTGCTTCCCACCACCTGGTTGGAGTTAATCTACATGGTTTTAGAACTCCAAAATGAGACAGAAAGGGATGCTGGTCCCTGGAATGAAACTGTAAGTTGTTATTTTCACTGGTGCACAAATGGGATGAGGTCCCCTGCAAACAGTGAGAGTGGCCAGTAACCATTCCTAAACAGATGAGAAGAAAGTACTATGAGTCTTTAAGTGACAAGAGAAAATGAGTACATCTGAAGGAAATGTAGACTTTGTATTCCATCAAATATTGACTGAGCTGGCAAAAGCTTGTGAACTGAGACACTGACAATGACTCAGGAAAAAAATCAGTCACCAGTTTATGTAAAACATTATAGTCATCTATATTTTAAAGGGGAACTGGGTGATAAATAGAACAAAAATAATTCTATTAACAACTCTGGAAGCATAAGAAGTACATGTGTTCATATTTTAAAATTCAAGGTATGACATATTTCTAAAACCCCAAGGTAGAGCTGAGCACTGGAAGTTGTTCAGACAAGAATTGTTGGTTGAGGCCACTGCAGTGGCACTTGAAATTCGAAAGCTACTCTGTCCTTCTCTTGTAACTGCATATGAATGCAAGAAGCTATTCTTGGTAATCCTTGACATTTTTGTCAATATGCCATGTACATGGTGACATTTTGGAGGTTTATGATATGGGCTGGGGAGGAGGGAAGGTTGGTTTCTGGTGTCTTGGCTTTTAATACTGAGATTAACAAGATGACAATCTTAGGTTAACCTGGATCAGGTCAATCACAGAATGATTTATCTTGAATGCCTTGTGAATAAGTATATGTATAGCAAATAAAACAAGACCACAGTGCTGAAGAAAAGTCAGGGTCAATGTAACATACTCTGTGGAGGTGATCACCAGAGACTCAAGCCCTGTCATTTCAAGTTCTTAATCACTGTACCCATTAGCAAGCAATTATCATTTTTAAATATAACTTTCTAAGCAAAATCACTTATAATACATGGGCTTTCATAAAGTGTATGGCTCTCCTCAATTGATACCATCCTTAATGTATCTTTAATGTACTACATCTTACGAATATAGTAAAATTGTAAGAACATAATGAATGCACTGCCCTTCATTTTCTGTCACACAAAATTCCTTGTAGCCCCAGAAGCAGAGCTGGGGATAATACAGAAAAGTCAGCTCCTCTGTGCTGATCCAACTGTTATGACTGAATATTTTGGCAGGATATGCTATTGCCCAAGATGACAGGGAATCTGAGAGAGGGTCTCAAGAAGGTCATGTGAATTATACACATGACCAAAGCACAGCATCCAGAGCCTTAAGAAACTACATACATCTATGTCTGAGAGCACTCCCACTTCCTTTTTGCCCTCAGCCATCACTACCTGACTCTAAAGAAAACTACTCCTAACTAGTTCTCGTGTCTCAGCTCCTACTGCCCTAGTTTCCTACAACAGTGAGAGAACCCCTAGTGAAATGTTAACTCTTTCAAATAGAATGACTTCCTAGCCTATTTAGAATCAAATCCACAGTCCTTGTTAATACATGCTTCACTACAAATATCACCTTCCAACTGGCTCATTGTTCATCACTTCAGCGTCTGTGGGTTTTTTTCTCCCTAAAAGGCTCTTTACCCAGATGACAGAATCCTTTCTGACCTTCTGCAGGGATTAGCTAAAAGGTCACTGCCTGAATCTGGACAGGCTTCTCCTGATATTCTCCACAAAATAGCTACCTATATGTGTCACATTGGATCAACCTCCCTCAAACAGAATTTTCACCTTAGAAGATACTAACATATTTATTACTGTTCTTTGTCATCACTATACTATAAATCCCATAGGATAAGGTAGGACCACTTGGTCTCAAATTTGTAAACACCAGAGATGGCTCATTGTTTGTCAGGAGAGGCCATCTTGGGCTTGGTAGGATGCTGAGCAATGTTACTGGCTTCCAACCCACTACATGACCTTAGGCCATACTACCCCCACCCACCACTATGTTGTGACAGCCAAAAATGTCTTCAGCCATTGCCAAATGTCCCCTGGAAGGCAAAAATTATCCCTGGCTGAGAACCACCACTTTCAATGGAATTTGTGAACCTAAGGGTGAAGATATTTTAGAGCTTTGGGCACATGTTGCTAGGAAAATACCTAAGCTTACAGTGAAGTTAACTCTTCATTGCTTTCCACTGCTTCTTTCTAACCCTGTTGAACCTACCTTTTCCTTCTCTTACCAAGCACACTAAGCACAACATGAACAAGGATTTTCTAAGACATGCATATGCACCAGGAGGTACCTCTACCTCCTCTGCCCACACTCTTGACAGTTTCCTTCCTTCTAACAGCACAGAATTTGGAAAACTTTATTTCACCACAAAAGTAAGGTCTATTGTATGTACAACAAAGCATATACCTAAAGTGCTGACATATTCTTTGTGATACAAGCAGATATGGCAAAAATCTTGACCTTGCAGCAAATTCTATTCTTAAAAAATGACTGGGGTGATAGCTCAGTTGGTAAAAGGCTTACTTTGCAAGCAAGAAAACCTGACTTCAATCTCTAGAATCCACATAAAAAGCCATATATAGTGGCTTACACATGTAATCAGACAGATTTCTGGGGCTTACAAGTCAGCCAGTCTAGCCTACTTGGTGAGCATTAGACCAGTGAAAGTCTCTATCATGCATACATACATACATACATATATAATATATATCATAAACATATATAAATAGATATAAATAATGGGTGATGGCATCTGAGGAATGGCACCCCAAGGTTGTTTTCTTACTTTCCATATGCATATGTACATATATGCACCTACACATCCATGAGAACACCCTCCCCCCCACACACAAACAAAAGAAAAACAATGAAAAGCAATAAAGTGTAGTACCTGTTCTACAGTAGACACTGATCTAAGTGTCTATACCATCTTATTGAATCCTCAAAAGCTCCTAGAAAGCAAATATAGAAGAGGAAACAGTATCAGAAAGCCCACAGAAAATAGGAGAGCCAGAAGTATGTCAAGGCTGTCCTATGTCTGCAATCAATCCACATAGTGAATGTAAGGTTAGTGTTTAGCCTGCTTCTGGCCACCTGTTAAAATGATAATTAAAAAAATACAAAAAGTGTATAATACAATATTCACAGAGGTTCATCCCCAAAACATCCAGAAAACAAAGCAGAGAATGCTGATATTTGAAGGTCTAAATATCAAATTGGTCCTCTATTCACAAAATTCTCTTTTCTCCCAATCCCATCATATAACCAGATAGCACTTGAACTTTCCTAAAACGAACA
Organism: Neotoma lepida; assembly: GCA_001675575.1. Taxonomy (NCBI): domain Eukaryota; kingdom Metazoa; phylum Chordata; class Mammalia; order Rodentia; family Cricetidae; genus Neotoma; species Neotoma lepida. The sequence goes on along the minus strand of LZPO01017378.1, from coordinate 76,224 downwards.
GAAATATGAGTGAGTCATCCTACAAGATCAACGGCTCTGAGTGAAAAAGTTAGCTGCCTAAGTAATGATTACCAGGTTGTTGCATAGTATTGTTCTCCTCTTACAGCTGGCAAAGCTCCTAAGCAATAGTAACATGTGGCTTTTTGGCATCTTGCCCTGAAAACTGTATGGACTTTTTGAGAAGCCCCCAAATACTTTTGCATGGTCAGAGGTTGCCAAGTCTAATCTACATAGTCTGATCTCTCCAACCACAAAGTCAAGGTAGCTATTTGAATTTTAAAGTGATTTACCCTTAAAAATTGCTTGTAAAAACTTTATTAGCTATAGTCATCATACAATAGACTCCTCCTATTTCACGTGTACAATTCCATGATTTTAGCAAATTTGGTGAGTTGTACAACACATATTTCAATTTTAGGACATTATCCAATAAGATAGCTCTTGCCTTTTTGCCAATACCATCTTTTCTCACTTATAGATCCAGACATCACCCATTTTCCACCTCTATAGATTTATATTTTCTGGACATGGTAGTAATCAGATCATACTATCTGTTGTCTTTGTCTCATTGTTTCACTAAGCATCATGTTTCTGAAGTTTGCCCAATAATTTCCCTTTTCATGTAAAAACTACCCTGTACTTGGGACTATGCCCTACTATTTCAAGCTGTACTGGAAAAGCATGGAAAGTTTTCTGTGACTCACTGTGGAATGAATCTTTTGTGATATATCTAGGCTGATGATGGTTAAGTACAGGAGCATACACTCATTCAGCAACAGTAGGTGGGAGGAATTTCTAAGGCAATCTACCCATTTCAAACCAAATCTCCATTATTTTGGCTTGCAGATGTCTGTGATCTTCCTAAAATTATACTCAAGCTTCCACACGCTGCCACTTTTATCTGAACACAAAGTCACTGCCTGTCACATCTGATTTCCCAAGCTCCATGATTCCAAAATCCATGAAGCCTCAAAGCAAGACTGGTTGGTTCTAAAAAGTCATTGGCATAGAAAAGGAACATTGGTAGACATACTGGTGAAATCTAAATGTCTAGAGTTTGCCTATCAGTAATCTGGATCAAGATTGGCTTCTCAGTTTCAACAAAGCTACTATGATAATATTAGAAGTTAACAATGGAAGAGCTACCCAAATTTTACAACTCTTCAATAACTCTAAAACATTCCCAAATAGAAGTGTGTTAAAACAAACAAATAAACCAAAAGGCATTATTTTTACCCTACATTTAGAAACATCATCTCCCTTCTAAGGCAAACATGAAGCAAAAAAGCAAAAGGAAGGAAGGAAGACAGAAAGAGAGAGACAGAGACAGAGACAGAGAGAGAGACACGTACAGAGAAGCATTACAATTACAGTACTTTGTCATAAGTATCACAGGCAACCAAAATGGTTAAAAATAAGGAAAGTAAGTGTCAGTGTATGTGCTTAGTGACAGCCTGCGGACCTAGTAAGAATGTATGAAGATGCCGGGCAGTGGTGGTGATGCACACCTTTAATCCCAGCACTGGGGAGGCAGAGGCCAGCCTGGTCTACAGAGCTAGTTCGAGGACAACCAGGACTGCAAAGAAAACTTATCTTGAAAAACCATAAAAAAATGCCATGAAGAAAGCTACAGATAACATTGGGTAGAAAGCATAAATAAATATACATTTTTGGGCTGGAAATAAACAGAAACTCAAGTTTAACTGACTTAAAAGGTAAGGAGACATGTATAATTTTATGTGAGAAAAAGTACTGAGGGTAAATAGCCCAGAGGTGTAATTCATCTATCCAAACATCTTAGCAAGGGAATAGTCTTTCTGGTTTCCCAACTCACAACCAGTTCCTTCCTAGCACAATGGCAGCAGTACAGCTGCTTACAGCCCAAAGGACATTATTTAGCTCCACATCACCTTATGGGGGTGAAGACCTTCTTTTCAACCATTCCTGCCCCGTACCTCATATTCCAGCTCAACTGGAAAGATCTGGATCATGGAATCCTGTGTCAACCAATTGTAGACTTCTATGCTAAATGTCTGGCTTAGTTCACTGTCAGGCACTATTAATATTTAGGGCTGGATCACTTTTGTTGTGAGGACTATCTTATGCACTGTAGGTAGCTCTTTGTGTAGGAATACCTAGCACTCTCCTTGGCCTCCACCTACTACATTTCTTCCCCCTGTTCTAGCAGCCAAAATGTCTTCAAATACTGTTAGATGTCCTGTGGAGGATAAGAGCCTCCCCATTTGAGACCTAGTGTGTAAGAACAACTAGAATTTTATCAAGAACTACAGATGGATCCCATTCTGAGTCAAGATAAGGAGAGACTATTCTAACAAAATATAGGCACTGACATCTTTGTAAGGAGGAATTCCTCTTGAGCACACTAGAACATATGAGAAAAACTCAATGAAATACAGAAATGTAAAATTATCATTACAAGTCAGTAAAACTTGTCCCTATATACATGATTACATTGAACATTTATGGAGGACATATATATGTCTGGTACTGTGTAGACAAATCAGAATAAAATATGGATGAGTTAAAAGAAAGAAGATAATTAAAAAAACAAACAAACTAGATTTTCGCTTAGTTCCTTCAATCCCCAATTTCCTTTTCCTAACTTTTCATTTTGAAAAAAACCCACAGGAGTATTACAAAGAATTACCCAGGGACAACCTCATAAGACACCTATGAGGGATCTTTGGGGGAGATAGGGAGTGGCTGCTAATGAACATGTGTTTTCTTTGAGGAGTGGTGACAAGAATTAGATAGTGGTGATGGTTGACAGCCTCATGAATATACCAAAGCCACTAAGTTGTACCCCTTTAAAATGGATTATCTTATAGTGTATGAATTAAATCTCAAAGCTTTAAAACTAAGCAATAGACATACTAATTAAAAGGCAAATTGAGTCAACTCCACATTCTGAGACAAAGAGTTTTAAAATGCAGAAATATCCACAAGGTTACATGGCCAAACTCCAGGTAGGAGTTCTCTCACCTGATAGGAATGAGGCTGGTACTTTAGAGCTGCTCAAGATGTCCTGTCTGTCTCAGTGGCCCACCCACCGACACTATACATACAACTAGCCACCTGGGGGTGGTACAGATAGCCTGATGGCACTCCTTGTTCTTTGCATTAACATTTCTCTCATCTCCTTCCTACTCATTCCATGAGCCCCTTCCATTTAAAGACATAGAGCATTTTCCAGATGAAAACACAGGATCCCACAGACCCATTAGCAGGCTTTTGAGATGTGTATGCTTGCTCTGCATTTCAGACCTGAACAGAGACAGAAGCAACCCTCTGGCTGCTTTCCTGTGCACTGAAGTGGGGACTCCATGGCTCAGAGCATCTTAGGCAGCTGATACCACACATCTGTACATATACGCACACTCACGCATTCAACACAGGGAACCATCACAGCTGCAAACAATGAAGTGTGAATATATACATTTTCCTTTGTGTCAACTGTATATATGTATATACTATAAATACCCATATGATGGGTGATGTTCTATATGCTGTGAAAATGTGTTGTTCTGATTGGTTGATAAATAAAGCTGTGTGGCCAATGGTGAGGCAGAATAAGGTTAGGCGGGACATTCTGACTAAAGAGAGAGAAAGAAGAAGGCAGAGCAGAACAGACACTGCTAGCCACGCCAGGATAAACAAGATGTAAGGTAGCGGTAAGCCACGAGCCACGTGGCAAAGTATAGATTTATAGAAATGGGTTAATTTAAGATATAAGAGCTAGTTAACGGGAAGCCTGAGCCATTAGGCCATAAGTTTGTAAATGATATAAGCCTCTGTGTGTTTACTTGGGTCTGATTGGCCGAGGGAGCCGGGGCGGGACACAGAAAAACTTTTTCCTACACCCATCAGTTGAGATTATCCTCAGAATGGAGCAATATGCAGACTAATATATATTCCCAAAGTTTCATGTGCTGGTTCAAGGCTTCTCAGATGCTTATGGGTAACTTCAGTTCTTCATGAAAATATAGAAACCAGTCCTCAATGGTCTTACCTGCTTACCTACAGTCTGCTTAAATCAAAATGCAGTCACAAAAGCATTGTAATCAAGAGATATTGCCTTCCTGCCAAAGGCAAGTGATAATGTCTGGAAACATTTCTGATCATCTGAACTTGAGTTTGGGAGAGGATCATTACCAGCATCTAGTTCTAGTGAAGAGAGGCCTGAGATAATAACCATCCTATGCTACCACCTCCCAATAAACAACTACGTGTACCCAAATACCAAGACTGTCATAGCAGAGAAACTCTGGTCTAGTAAAACTTTCATGGCCTGGATAACTTTTGAGGACTCTACTGTGAGCTGTACAGTCATTTGAATGACCCAACAGGCTTCTCTCTTCTACCTATATTAATTGAATATACAAAATGGTAAGGAACAAGGCTTCCAATAATAGCTAAAAGTCCTTCATATTGGCCCAGAGTGCCTCAGCTCTGGCAGTAGTAAGATTGTAGTAAGAAGTTTGAGATCTGTAATCATTTCACTGGCCATACCTTAAAGCATTACCAAAATCCTCTGCACTTGTTTTCTTCCAAAATTCTCCAACATAAGCTTGCCCGTTCTAGCCCTAGTACTCCAGATCTCTCTAGTGCAGGCCCACCATCACCTGAGAAAACCTCCAATAGTCTCTATTGCTGTCAGATGTCCAACTTGCCCCCCATTCCTACTTGATCAGCTCAGCAGAGGACAGGATATAGTACTTATGATGCGTCTCAACATAAGACTCCACACTCAAGCCACAAGAAAGGTGGATCCCAGAGCAGAAATGCAAGAAAATGGTGGAAAATGAATACCACATGCTTCACTGGCACGTGACAAAGGGAGGCTGTTACTAAAGACAGCAAGCTGACCTGGTGCTTCCATTCTCCCCAGGACACAATATGTGGGAGTATAGTAGTTATGTCTATTGATGATGAGACAAACTGCCAAAAACCAAAGGGCTTCAACCAAAATGTATTATATCTCACAGGTTCAGCATCAGTTTCACTGTGCTAAAGTCAAAGTGTCTATAGAGCTAAATCCCTTTCTGCAGAAAGCATCCTTCTATTTGCCCTTTCTAGTTTCTAAAGGCTGTCTGCATTCCTTGGCTTGTGGTTACGTGACTTCAACCTCTGCTTCCACTGTCATATCCTCACCTCTGTCTCATCCTCATCTTCCTGCTCCCTCCAATAAGCCCCATTGTGATACTGGACCCACCCAGATAAGGCAGGACCATCTTTCTATCACAGAATCCTTAACTTAATCGTATCTGCAAAACCTATCTGGCCATGGAGGGTAACTTATTAACAGAGAATACGACATTAATGTATCTGTCCTTAAGGGGTCATGATACTGCAGAGGGGAATAAACATGAAACAACAATGAATACAAGATAAAATAACCAGTGGGTCTAGAACAGCACAAAGGGCATAAAATTTAGCCTACTTGAGGGAGGGTCAAGTACATGGTCCCTCACTGGCTGTGAGAAAGAGGTCTCTGAGTCAACCTCTCATTGGCCTCAGTTTCATCATGTGTCCATCTACACTTCATGCAGCCATGATTGGCTTGCATGTAAATGCTTGGAACATAATACAAGATATATGATATGCCTACAATATCCACAGAGCCAAGGGCTGGGGTTTGACTCAATGATAGGGTGCTTGCCTGACACTGACAAGGCCCTGACATCTGTCTCCAGCAGTGGAAAAAAAAGGCATGGGATTCCAATAGAGAGAAACCTTACCATATGATGAGGTCTTATTGAAAAAGACCATGAGTGCAACAAGGACAGTATTAGCCTCACAAAGGCAGGGCCCTTTCTGATATCACTTACTAGAGTCCTGAATCTTGGAAAAAAATGCTGAAGAGAGAGAGGCTGTGCAACATATCCTGTTGAACAAATGAACAACTGAATGAACAGAGGTACGATACTTAAAATGAGTGTGGACTGGATGGCTGAGTTACATGCTAGAAAAAGCAAAAGGTCAAGGATCAGGAGAGCCCATGGCCTTCTAACTATGAGCAGAACACACCACTTAGCTGGGCTCTCAGCTGTGAAGAGAGGAGTTTGAACAAGATGTTTCTAGCTTTTCTGGCCCCAAGACTGTGGCAATCTTAGCTAGGAATGGTCTGGCCCAAGTCTTCAGCCCTTTTCATACAACCTCTGGGCCAGTTATATCAACTCATTCTCCCACTTGTTTGGAACATGCTCAGCACTTCCTCATCTCCAGCATTTTTCTCATGGGCCTCTTTATCTTGCTTGGTTCTATAAGCACTTTAATATCTTGCCCCAAGACATTGATGGACAAGGATAAAAACTAGTCCATGTTCAAGAGAGCTCTCCTAGAAGGGTGAGATTGTTAAATACTTTTCTCCCTCCAGTCATGGAAATAGAGGTCAGTACCAGGTTGATTTCTCCAGATCCTATGACTCAAACACATCATTAATATAGTCTTATCATGAAGTTCTAGAGTATCTTCATCAATAAGGTCTTATCATGAAGTTCTTGAGGGTAACCAAGAGCAATAGCTTCAGACTGCAATGGTGTTTTTTGGGAGGGGGTATGGAAACCCACTGGCCAACAATTCAAAAACAGGTGACCCATATCTGGCAACCAACCACCTTCCGATTGGATTTAAACAAAAATATTTGTTTGGTAGTCTATGGTGTCTAGGAGAGGCCTTGCATCCTGCAACCCACATTATAAGGTAACTCCATTTAAACTCTTTTTATATATGTATGTAAATGTTTTAGGAAGTTTCTATAGTAGTAGGCTTCCAAAGATCTTTCATGTTGTTATCCCTCCTCATACTCCCTCCTCTACCCTGCACTGCCAACCTCCACTCCATTTAATCATTCCTGCTCCATATTTTCCTTTCCCCTTCATACCACCTGGCCCCTGTGTTCAATCCCCTTACCTTGAAATCACTATGACCCCTTACTAGTTTCCTGGTTTCAACTTGAAGCCCTGCAAAGTATGCCTACTGGTATATTACTGGAGCAACCAACCACGTTCTGATTGGATTTAAAGCCCATTCCACAAAAGGGAACTCATGCCTGGTACTGTTAACTGAACAAAACCTGTGACTTGCCAGATCATAGGCCCTAGGGGCGAACTTAACACTATTATTCTGCTAAGTTAACATAGTGTTAAACTGTCCCCCAAGTTTTCATCTATATAGCTATAGCTTAAGAGATCTCTCATGCGTCATCAGAGACACTTTCTTTTGCAGTAGATGGCAATTTGTACAGAGACCCACAACTGGTTAACGTACAGAGAATAAAAGACTGCTAGACATGACAGGGCCAAGAGCCTTTGCACACCTGAACTCACAGCAGCTGTGACTGCCTGTGTAAGACCTGCACAATATTAAGCCAATTAAAGTCTTGGCATGGATAAGGGAGGGCCTCATGAAGTCTCACCCCTGTTGGAAACTGATGGCTGTAGAGAAAGTATGTTTTCTCCAGGAATGAAACCCCTGAAAGGCTACCCATGTCCCAGGAGATGATGATCCATGCAAATACAGGCAGCACCAAGTAGATTCAGTGAGTTTAGAATAGAGAGAACAGATGAAATTGGAAGGGGAAAGTGGTGAGGAAAATAGGGGAGGAATTAGAAGGAAAGGGACCAGGATAGATTTGGTCAAAACACATTATATCCATGTATGAAATTCTCAAAAGATATATAAGATAAAAAATAGTGTAAGTTTAAAAAAAGGAAACTTCTCCCTCCTTTTCTTGGAAGTTATTTTCACCTAAGGAACTGAATTAATCATGGCATGTCCCATGACCTTTATCACTTTTATTTGTTTTATGTTTGTTACCTATCCCTGCCCCCCACAAAACCCTTGTCTCCACGTACAGTCCCAGCACAAGACATCAAGAATCTTCATAAATATTTCCTTGTTTTATTAGATTTAGATAGAGACAATTGATTTCTATAGAATTTAACTTTACTTTTATTCCATTAGATTGAATTTATTGGAAAGGCAAACAACATTAGCAGAAGGCCCTGGGCAAGAAGCCAAAAGTCCTATCTCAGGCTTACCAGGTGACCCTGTCATGTCACTTGACCCACCGTTTCCTGAAGTGAACCTAACAGAGACTGTGATACACATTATTTCCACTTCCCAAATCAGAGTGAAAGGAAAGAGAAGGAAACTTGGAGACTTCTAAACATCCGAGAGCTATTTTTGGAAATCAATGACTTTTCCATTTACTTTTCTTGGAGAAAAAAAGGAGAAGGGAAGAAAAAGAAAGATATTAGATTGAAAAGTGTTAGTTGACATCTAAATGGATACAAAAGGAAGATTCTTTCCAGGGGCTGACCCCTGATGGCTTTTAAAGCTAGAAACTCCCTCATGTTCATACAAACACTATCTATAATCTTAAAGATGAAAAATGGAAAAATCATTAAGTTGTTTATCGGAAAGCTCAACTTAGACAGTTCACATAACCCAGAAATAGACTCTGTGAGGTAAATATAGTCAAGGTCCTATTAATTAATACTGAATAGTGGTTCCAAGAAGGTAGCGGTGTTATCTGGCTCTGTCATAGAAGGCTCCAACTTAGCAAATACCAGAGCCAAGACTGTTTTGTCCTTAAGGTAAAAACTTGGGAGTCAAATACTCCCATGTCTTGGGCATGTAATAGATTTTGTGTGTCCTTCTCCTGTAGGGGGAGGAGAAGAAGAAGAAAAATAGAAGGCCTGCTCAAGGGACTTTTAATATACCACAGAATTCTTACACGTGGCACCAGGTCAAACCCCATCTAGTACACAAATGGCTCTCAACTCTCATGCCATGACATAATCGTAGCAGTCAACCATTATTTACACTCAGCTCTGATCTCAAATATGGTTTCACAGTGCTTTATTTTTTAATTTGAAGAGGGGAATTGCTGAATTGTGCATGTGGAGGTCAGTGAACTACTTTGGGGGATCAATTCTCTCCTTCTACCACATGAGTCCTGGGGAGGTAGCTGAGGTCATCAGGTTTGGCATCAGGCACCTTTAGCCAATAAGCTGTCTTGTGGCCCTCAAATGTGATTTTGCCCACTGTTCTTCATTTCCAGTAATATACAACTACCACTAGGCAAAAGAAACAGAATGTCCAATTTCAACGACTGGATCCTTGAACAGCGTAATTCAAGAGAACTATGTAGGAAGCACACACACACACACATAGCTGTTAAAGGCACTAAATATTGTTTTCAAAAAAGCAAAAATTTTTGTACATTTTCTAAGTATAAGATTTATAATTATTTTCTATAAGAAATAACTTTCTAGCCAGGTGGTGGTGGTGCAACCCTTTGATCCCAGCACTTGGGAGGTAGAAGTGAGGCTGGCAGA
>LZPO01017378.1:44035-62650 GCA_001675575.1 Neotoma lepida | reverse complement strand
CCCCCGGCCTCGGGAATCCGCACCCGGGCCTGGACGGGCGCCGCCACGTCAATCCGCCCCCGGGCCACCTCTGAGAGAAAGGAGGGCCTGGAGGACCGTGCTGCACCCGGACGCAGCCTGCTCAGGACTGACTGCTGGAGAGGGCAGTCACCGCACTTCACCCGCCCTCAGACCCTAGACGCCTGGGGTCCTCCCCTCTGCGCACCTGGGGGTGGAGGCTGAGCCTTTGGTCTGTTGACTACTCAAACTCGAGCCACAAAGTAGGCAAAGCCGCGGGAGCAGGCGGAGGAACACCAACAGTCTTCTCGGTTGAAGCAGGGGACACAACTTGTAAGAAGACCTCTAGGTTTTTGGCAAGCTCACGGTCTTGCAAGGAGATCTACCTAGGGTCTTTATGCTGGACTCCAGAACCCTCTCTGTGCTCTTTACCCAGCTCCATGATCCCACAGTTTCAGTGGAAACCCTAGAAAGCTAGTGCTGGCTAGGAAGCCAGGTTACATTGAAACCTAATTGGTAATTATGTTCTGCTCACATCTCACAGCGGAGAAACAGAGACCCCCAAAGTGAAATCTGGGTCACTCTCTAAATTCCCCAGCTGTAGATCCAGGGCCATATCCACTAGCCCCACAGAGCATGAAAAACAGGAACATGTCACGTTTTTTAAGCTCAATAATGTAAAAGCGTTGAAATCCACTGCACAGTTGAAGTCGCTTGAGGAAGATTTGCTCCCTGCGTCCCCCAATTCACAAATGTTCACAGTAGTTTTCATTCTTTGTTTTTTTTTCAATTACCTTCTGATTTTCTCGTAAAATGGGACTATTATATACAAAGAAGAATTGTGTCTAAAAAGAATGTGAAAGATACAGAGACTGCCAAGAAAGGTGTACAAGAAAGATCTTTCTTTCCCTTCTGCCCCTAGAACACCGAAATTTCTTTGCTCCTCAAGTATTTATGCATCTCTATCAGAAAATGATGTTAGAAATTTCACTAGTTGTATCATTTTAATGGCCCATGAATGATTATTGGGTGTCCAAGGAAAGGGGAGAAGGGACAAAAGCAAATGCAGGCTTCCCTCCACACCCACTAGCCCCAATTCGTGGATTTGCCCAACCAAGCAGAGAAAAATTTGTTTTTTCCCCCTCTGTTGCTGTCATGCACTGTGTAGTCAAGCCTACTGTGGTTACATTTGTGTTGAGCACATACAGAATTCTTTTCTTGTAATTATCCCTAAAAAATGAAACAAAACAACTATCTACATAGCATTTGACATAAGTAACCTAGAAGTGAGGAACATGTAGATTGTAGACAAATATTTCTAAATTTTATGTAAGACTTGAAATCCAAGGATTTATGTTGTGGAGAGGGACTCTGTGCAGACACGGAGACATCTACTTTGTGGTGCCTCATGTGTTGTTACACAGAATGCCCCAGATGTTGGGTGTTCCCACCCTGACATTTTTGCTTCTGGTTGCTACCATTCATTACCAGTGGGCTACCGCTGCCTTCTTTTCCTCTCTCTTCCTGCCCATTCTGCAGGCAGCTTATCACCCAATATGTCTGGCTGTTCTGACAAGCTTCACTTCCACCCTCCCAGGCACGTTGTCATTTCAGAACAAATGAATGTGGGAGTGAAATCAGCCTGGAGAAAAGTAGAAAAGGCAGAGAAGGCCAGGTGAAGGAAGAAAGGAGCAGATAAAAAGTGAGGTGAGGGATTAGGCTGCATCCACTCAGGAACTCAAAAAGGCCAGAACTTATTTGTGATGAGAGACTCTCTGCCTGCCCTACTGACAACACACATGGGCAGATGCTGCACTGGAGGTTGGAGGTTGAGGGTTGGCGTTGGGGAGATGATGCTCTCTATATAGCCTAGGGTCTGTGCTCCAACCTCACCTCTTGGGGATCAAAGGAAAAAAGTAGAAAATTATAATACAATGGTGATTTGTCTACTAATGAAGCCTAGATGCCACCCTCAACTTGAGGCCTCAGGGGAGATTTTGTGGGACTGGAAAGGGAAATATATTAGATGGGGAAACTGAAGCATGGCTCTTTTGACTACTGAGTTTCGAGTTCTTGCCATTTGGTCCATAAACTGCTGTCATCAAATCCTCGTTGATTGTTTAGCACATGCTACAAAGCACAAGGCGCTCTGAAGAATGTCATTCTGAGGCAGGCTCCTTCTTCCGAGCAGAGTTCCTTAAACTTTTTCTACTTGTGACTCCTCCTCACATGAGAAATTTTTATATAACCCAGGGTGTAAATATATAAAATAGGTAAATAAATCAAACATTTACTGCTAATAAACCATGAGACGATACTTTGATAGACATACAATTTTACAAATTTATGAAAGATGAAAGCAAATTTATACACGGATGAGGTGAATTGCTTTGTTTATTTTACAAAAATAATTAATCCTTGGCTAATTGTTTGATTCTGTAGGCCATAGAGCACTGTGAATGTTTTTTAGAGCTGGTTAGTATTTTGATTTTATAAGTGTGAATGTTAGAAGACTGCAAAGTGGTAGAAGTATATTTATAGCCATTTTAGAAATTGTTGGAACATGTGTCCTAATCACAAGCCAAAATTCACTCAATGATTTTTAATTAAAAAATGTTGAGTTGGGCGGTGGTGGCACAGGCCTTTAATCCCAGCATTTGGGAGGCAGAGGCAGGCAGATCTCTGGTTTCGAGTTCAGCCTGGGCTACAGAGTGAGTTCCAGGACAGCCAGGGCTGTTACACAGAGAAACCCTGACTTGAAAAAAAACAACAAAAATTTGTTTTTTGGTACTTCATAAATGAGTATATTGTATTTATATCATTTCTACATCCTTCCCCCTCTAACTCCTCTCTTCCCCTCCACTCTCAGATTCCTGACCTCTTCGATCTTAATTATTATTGTTTTACACACACACACACACACACACACACACACACACACACACACACACTACTGAGTCCAGAGTTCATTTAGTGTTGCTTGTATGTACAATTTTTTAGGACTGACTATTTGGGATTGGATAACCTCTCATGAGTCTTGTCCCTGGGAAAAACTGATTTGTCTCTTAGAAGCCATTGACTACCTGTAGCTCTTCATTCAGGGGTAGGACTTTGTGAAATTTCCCCCATCTCCACTGGTATGTCAACTGCTGTCATTATGCAGGCCTTGTTTAGGCAACCATATTGTTGAGGTTTCACAGGTGCAGCATTCCTGTCATATCTAGACGACATTATCTCACATCAGATGTCCTGGTCCTCTGACTTTTTACAATGTTTCTGCCTCCTCTCCCATAGTGTTCTCTGAGGTTTAGGGGTAGAGTTTGTGTTGTAGGTTTACCAAATGGGGTTGGGCACCCCATGGTCACTTAGGATCTGCTTTTGACCAGTTATGGACCTCTCTAGTAATCTCTGTCTTTTGCAAAAAGAAGCTTCTTTGATGAGGAGTGAGAGCCACACTTATGTGTGGGTATAAAGAAAATTGTTTAGAATACAGTTAGAAGCTATATTGATTTAGGAAAATGGTAGTCATAGTTTCCGCAATAGGGTATATGACCTCTCCAGCCATGAACAATTGGCTAGGTTTATAATACCAGGCATGAGTTCCTGATATTGAGAGGGCCTTTTAGATAGCTAGTTAGTTACCCCTAAGATATAAATGTCACTGTTTCACTATTGAGGATACCCTTTTCAGGCTGATTCTTGTTGTGGTTTGAAGGCTTGCATCTACACCTAGGTAGGGCTATGGACTATTTTCTCCCTTGGCAGCTTGCACAGAGGCTTCCTTCCAATGAGAGCTACTCTTCACTGAGGAGACTTTTAGGTCAGATCCATCTTGATTCCTCCAAGTCCTGTGCTTCAAATGTGCTATGTCATCAGTTATTACTTGAAGGGCCTTACCTTCAAGTTTTGGGAGGCAACCAAGGGCAGTGGCAGTAGGCTATATTGTTCTGGGGACTCTCTTGGACCCCTTTGACCAACAACTCAAATGTAAGTTTCCCTTGCCTGGTACTTACTAGATAACCTATGGCTCCTGGGGAGAGCATTATCACTCCATGTGGTATAATATCACACTACACATATACATGCACACATACATTATATATGTGTTTTAAATAATCTTGTAAAATAATGTTTCCTTATGGCTTTTTCAAACATCTTTAGTGTTCTTTATCTCTCATTCCTCCATCTCCCTCTGTATTACCCTCCTCTGTTCTCCCAGTTAAATCCCTCTTCCATTTTCCCCTTTCCCTCTTTAAAACACCTATGTCCTCCTATCTCCCTCTTTAGGTCTCCTTCTCCTGTTCCCCCATGGTATCAATACAGCAACATAAATATCAAATTTTGAAACCCAAACATTGCAGAACAATACAACCAAGGAGATACTAACTGTATGCTTTCATGCTGAAGAATAATGGTAAGAAAATATTAAGTCTTTGTTTTCCATAACTAAACCATGAAGTTTCTATAAAAGTGGGGAAAATTGTGTAGTATTCAATAATCTTGAATCTGAGTCCAAGTGTTTCAGACAGTGTCTGTTGGTGTTACATGGTGTGACAGAATGTGCAATACAAAGTATGCATGCTGTATGTTGAGAACCAAGGCTGCTGTGAAGTCACGTGATATAACCAGGGCAATTTCTGGCAAAAACACCTCACATTCATTATGTATTTGATTTTGTTGTTTTGAGACAGAGAGTCATATAGCCCAAGCTGGCCAGGATCTTACTATGTAGCTGAGGTTGGCCTTCAACTCTTGATCCTCTTACTTAATCCTCTCATGTGCTGGGATAACAGGCATGTGCCCATCACATCCAGCTGATATATGTTTGACTTTGAATAATTTTTTTGGTCATTGAACCTTCAGAAACATTTTACTCTTGCCAATTTTTTTCATGACCCCACATATATTTAAGAAACTGAGCTATAGAGGCGATTTGAGAGGCTTTATGCCTCCCCCCAGGATTATGTAGAATAATCCTACTATATTCTACTGATTATGTAGAATAGCAGCCAATCCACCTTGCCTTGGTGGAACAAACTCCAGTACCATACACACTCACAAGCTGTCCAGGGGCTTGGGTTAGACATCTCCAAAAACACAGCTTTGCCATGGCCTCCTTCACCCTATTTTGCCTACTATATCTGTGTAAATCTGCCTTCCATCCATCACTCACATGAGAACTCATCTTGACCACTGCTTCAAGGGAGCCTGACATAGGATAGTTTCAGAGAGTTTGCTCTTATCTAAACATTTAGTAAATATGCATATAAGTCATTGTCTTCATAACAGTATCTATAGGTATTCTTCATTTTCATCTATACATTAATAGAGGAGAAAGGAGAGTCATGTGGCATGCCAAGGAAGACTAACCAGAAACTCTTCCTGATAAAGTTTCATTCACAAACTCATCTATTACCATCTATAGAACACTGCCTTAAATAAGTGAAGTAGGACTGTTGTATTTGTCTTTCTAAAAGGAGCTGAGCCATAGAGGAAGAAGCCAGCATTGGGATGACCTATATCCCTCTATTACTTGATTATTCCTTTTGTTTCACATTTGTGCTAGACTTTTGCTGATTGGCCCTAAAATCCTATGAATGGAGGTAGAAAGGAAAAGAGCTATTAGAGGGGTGCAGAAAATTCTTAATTTTGCAGCTTTGCCACAAAACTAGGGAGGTGTAGGGAAAATAAGGCCTGCCTTTCTTGAAGTCAAGTGGGACTTTCCATATTGAACTAAAAACCACATGCACGTAAACATACACAATACTGCCGCGTAAAGGAGTCTTTAGTCTTAACTGAATGCACAATTATGCATTCTTTATTTCCTCCACATTATAACCAACGGCCATGCCAGCAACGAAAGTATGAGCATTGTAGGGATCCATCCTCCCACCAAGATTTCACATGGAAAAAAAGCCCAGAAAAACCCATTCTGGCTCTGGGTAAAGGACATGTAAATACTTTTGTTCTCCTACCCAAAAGCCCTTTGGGAAGTTCCCTTTTCGAAGTTGCTGAAATCCAGTGGTTTATAACTTGCAGAAAATGTTATCTTGAAAATGGTTGTTACAGAGTAAACCAAACATGGACAGAAATTGGAAATTTTTCTTTTACTCGGTTAGATTCTGCCTTCTCTCTCAACTCTTTTCTCTAAAGAATAAACTTTATTTTTAAAGAGAAGGTACAAAATTGGATCAACGCACATGCAATACTTGAGGTGCTGCTAGAAAAGGAACAACCATGAAGGTTGCAATCATCACATCTAAAATAAGAAAAAGAAATAGAGTACCACTAGAGAAATCTTTCCTACCTTTTATAAACAAGGCAGTGTTCTAGGAAGTTAGAACTTGGGTAATTCTACACATAGTGCTAGAAGAACAAGGGAAATGGTGCTGGATTTGTACTGCAAAAGAAATGGTTTATTGTTTGACAATCTTTAAATGCTAGATTTAAATAATTAATTATGAGTGCTTCTCATATATTTAAATGAACAAACCCTGCAGCCTACTCTGAGAAGTAGATTAGAAGTTACTCTTGTTCATTCTTGCCTTAATTTCTGGGGTGAGAAGAAAGGGGAAATGCAAAGATTCCTGCGGAACCCTCTCCCCAGGCTCAGGAATTGGAAAGTAGATGGTACGAAGTTGTTCCTTTTTGCTTATTCTGTGGTTTTCCATAAAGACGGACATGCTTTCTAAACTTCTAACTTATCAGAGAAGCCCTGGTTTAGATTTGGTGGTGGGGGAGCACTCTTCTCAAGTGAGATTTCATCAGACAGTGTAGGTGTGTAGTTGGGTTACTAAAATACAGATAAAAAAAAAAACTTAGACCAATTTCTCTCCAAAATTTAAGAAAACTTGGGGCTCAGTGTGATGACACACACTTGCAAAGCCAGCATATAGGAAACCGAGGCAAGATAACTGAGAGCTGTGAAACCAAACTGAGCTACAGAGAGAGACCCTGTGTCAAAGCATCAGGGATGTAGCAGTCGAGTAGGGGAATCAACTTCATTCCTCTCCAGTTCTCCCCTTTCAATACTGTATTTTTATTTCTTTTCCTTTTCAGCCCATGGGTTCTGGTTAACAAAATGCTAGCAGGCTGATTTAAAATTTATTTCAGGCAAACCATAATTTTAGAAAGATGAAGCTGCCCTGAGCCGGCCTTGTACAAGAAGCTTCCTCCTCGATGGATTCCTTTCTGTTTAGGATTACTGAACTTGTCCCCTGAGTATCTGGAAAAACTGCAGACCTCTGCATTCTGAGCCAAGCTGCACAGCTCCAAGGTTTCTGCTTGCAGATACAAGAAGGGGAATTTCTCCCACACAGAAAGAAGCAAACATTTTGCTTTTTCAATCCATAACAGTAGCGTTACAAATTAGTTTCTTTTATAATATGAATGGAAGAGTCTGTGAACCTGTGGGATTCTGAAGCAATAGCCCAAGATGATAATTATATGACAATGACACTCAAAGGAGAAGGAGTACTGGGTTCCTCAAGGTGATGTCTGAAGACAGGCTTACTTGTCACAGCCGTCTGTAACAGAGGTACTATTGGCATCTAGGAGGTGAAGTCCAGAGACACTGCTACACATTTCACAGTGCTTACAGCAACAGCCACCATGATGATCAATGATCTCAATCTGCAAAGGTTGAGAGACTTACAAAAGCATGCAATTCTTGATAACATTTATACTACAATATTGACTCAAAGAGCCATCTGGGGAGTGTTTTCCTCACTTCACCCCATAATCAATAAGGGTTTGTTTACCATTTAAGAGGTGCCAGGCCCTACAGCAGTCATTAAGCGAAGTGTAATCACAAGCCACTTTCACACTTGCTCAGCTTGATGAGCAGGTTTAAGAGCCTGGATCTGTTTGTGACTCAGCTTTACGTTATGTCGCTGTGAATTTCAGTCTGGCTTCCCAGGCAGGAAGTAGAAATGGATTAAAAGTCAGCTGCTGGCCAACCAGACTATAAGCAAAACTTGATTTTTACCTTCCCAAAAGTGTATCTCCCTGGCCTGATGTCCTTCCTTACCCAGGATCTGCTATGTAATTTGTGGTTTACATTTTGCAATGTAAAATGAAAACACATTTAACCCCTTGTTCAGAAAATTTGAAAAAGAATCATGATAGAAATAGTAGAATATTACAAAAATCTCATCCGGCAATACCCCATCTCAAAAATAAAATCAAATAAGCACTGTTTCAGAACACAGGATTCTGGATGACCACACAGGTAACAGCCCATGAAGCCAGCCCTTTGAGATTTGATTTTTGGTGTCCTTTCAAAATTACAAAGAAATACAAATTTTCAGTAATAGTGGAGGAGATTCTTTGAGGAAACCAGCCCTATTACAGCAAATAAAATTCCTTTCCCCTCAAACCTCCTCTACCAACTCACTAACCTCCCCAGTAGCAGAAAGCACTCGATTTCCTGGGTTCCCTAGAGTTGGAACTGTATCCCTTCCCTTAAGAAATGATGTATTGACTGTGCGTATGGGAGAGAGAAAAGACTGGGTAATGGGGAAGTAGTGTAAATGTGATAAAAATACATTATATACATGCATGAAAATTGCATAAATACCATAATGAAAACCAATTATATATAATTAATGTATGCTAATGAAAAAGATGTATTTAGGTCCCATTCACTGGTTCCTGAGGGTGTGGCTTTATTTGGAAATCAGATCTTTGAGATTATAATCAATTAAGATGAAGGTATAATACTGTAGGGTGGGCCAGCCCTCCTCACCCCAATATGACTGGTAAATTTATAGGAAGGAGAGAAGAGGTAGACACCCAGGGATTAATGAGAAATGAAAGTAGAAATTGGAACAACGCAGCCACAAGCAAAATGACACCAAATATTTTTGGTAAGCACCCAGAAACTAAGAGAGAGACATGGAACATATTCTTTCAAGTTCTTGAAAGTACATGCCGCCCTTCTCAAACCTTGACTTGACTGCAAAATTCTAGCTTCCAGAGCTATGGGAAAAGAAATTCCTGCTATTTGAAATAGCCCAGTGTGTGACTTTGTTACAATAGCCTTAGGAAAGGAATGTACCTAGAAATTTGTCCCCAGGTTCCTGCTGCTACTTTAGTAGAGATTGCCAGGAAATCCTAAGAAACAGAAACCCACCATGATTACATCTAGAAATCATTCCAAAGCCAGGAACCCCAGCTATGGCATGCATGACTCCACAAAAACATTCCATAAGCTGTATCAGTCAACAGTCTGTGGAGAGCAGAAGCAAGCCATATGCTCTTGTCACATGCTGCTCAAAGTTCAGATTTACTCTGGACCTCTGGCTATCCAACCTGTAGAATAAGAAAGTGTTTTTCTGTGGAAGCATTCCAGAAATCCTAAAGGAGTGACAGAATTAGAATAAAAGGCTATAACTTCCATACATTGACTAGACCCCAACTTTGAACATCAATGCTGCTAATATTACAAAAAATAGAACAAAACATGATATATTTTTATGGAAGAACATAGCTACATATTGTTTGGTATTGCCAAAATGCAAAGCCCAAATGAAATCCTGGATCTGACTGTCAACTTCCAGAGAAAGGGGAATGTATGATAGGTACATTTTAGCTGACTGTTCAATAAGAAATAAAAAAAAATTGCTCTGTAAGACAGTAAACACAAGGTATCTCATTTCTTTTTGTCTGGATGACTTCCATTAAACCTTTAGAATAGATCAAGATGGCCCACAGACCAAATTTCTTGTTTTATAAATAAAGCTTTATTGGAATATGGCCATGTCTATTCTTTTGTGTGTTGTCTGAGTTTGATTCCAGGATACAGTGGCAGACTTCAGAAGTTGAAACAGTGAAATTATGGACCCTAATGTTGAAAATAGTGTCTATCTGACAATCCTTTATGAAAAACATTTGCCAATCCTGACCTAGATCAGAACTTCAATACTATTTTCTTGGAGACACTTTTGCTTAATCAGTGTCATAGATGTAATATTTCTCAAAAGTCACTCACTGAATTACTTAACTCCAATGTGATACTGCCATGAGGTGAGAACTTTTGGAGTAATTAAATCATGGGAGCAAAGCCCTCATGAATGGGATTAGAGCTGCCCTTACAATAAGAGACCAGTGAACTCGTTGGTTCCCTTTATATCATACAATCAGAAGTTGGAAGTTTGCAACCTGGGAAAGAGCCCTTACCAGATCCACAATCATGACCTTTGCATCTGATCTCAGACTTCAGCTTCTGGAACTGTGAGAAATCCACCTGTGTTTTGTAAGCTTCTGAGTTTATCATTTGTCATTATAGCAGCAAAAATGGACTAAGACACTAATATCTGTTGGCTATCACTCACCATCCATAAAATTTCCCTTGGTAACACCGAACAGATTTATATTTATGTTTATTTGTTGATATTTACTATCCTCAACTAGACTAGGACAGTGGTTTTGCATATCAGAGACACTGGGCAATTTCAGGAAACTTGGAACAGGCAAGCAACATTACTGGAACATTGGTAAAGAGAAGTCACAAACTGGAAGCTGCTAACCCTCATAGTAACTTTAGAAAGCAAAGCCTTAGCTACCTCCAAATGTCAACAGCATCAAGGTTGAGAAGGCCTGGATACGTAGCAATAGAAAGCAAAGAGCAGGTGTTACTCTTCACTATGTAACTACAAGGAGCAGGAAATCAAGACATATTTGCTGGGTGAATAAAGTATGAACTTGGTAATCATTTGTATCACATCTGGTCAAAATTACCTCAAAATCAGTTACCACAGCTCATAAAAAGCCACACAAGGCAGCTAAAACTAAATATTACTTGAAAAAATCCAGAATAATATATGTTTCTGCTAACATCACGAAGCAAGAGACACCAGGCATACTGTTCCTCCAGGGAAGAAAACAAACACCATGGCCTATGAAGCAATCCTGCACCCCTAACTCAAATCTGATCAAAGCTTTAGAAAGATTCCATGGATTCCAAAGGTCTTTAGGGGCAGATAGAAGGGACACTTATCTATCATAGGATTCCTTTAAGTGCAAAGGTCTTTCAGCTGGAGGGAAAAATACGTATCTTGAGAACCAAAAGAATGCAGAATCCAATCAGGTGATCAATGCTGGGGTCCCTACAAATGCCCACATGTGCCTGGGAGAATCAATAATGTGTATAATTTAAAACTTAAGGTCAGGGGTCTTGAGATGACCTCTCATAAGTTATAGAGTCATGGACATTGCAATTATTAATGGGTTAAGTATCCCATTAGGGGCACTGACAAGAATCTAGTCGGAGTCAGGCCTAAATCTTGAATGTGTATGCAGTCTCAGTTACTAGGACGTTAACTGCCATGTGCAAAAATGTGTATCTTTCAGCTCCAGAAAGACTTTGGAGATATACAGGGTTCATTAAAAGACTCAAAACTGTGGGACATACATTTGGGATGTGGAAGACATTTACATCTATAATTTTCCCCTAAATCCATAGGATATTAGATCTGGGATCCCCAATGGTAAGCAAACTCTGAGGATGCTCAAGTCCTTTTAATAAAAGGATGTAGTTAGTCTACAAAAATCATTTCATATACTTTTAATAATACCTAGATGATATATAACATCTACTACAATATAAATATTATATAAGGAGTTGTTAGACTACGTTGTTTAGAGCACAGTGACAAAAAAACAAAGTCAGTATATATTAAGCCCAGATGTAGTTTTTAAATATAGTTAGTTGAATACATGTGGATACAGAGGGCCAAATGTATGAGATATTCAATGTATTTATAAAATTTAAAAGAATGTTTGCATTTTGGAAATCACAATGACATAAATAACTGAGTAATCTTAACTAGTAATTTTAGAGCTAGACATGATGACTCACACTTGCATTTCCAGCCTTTCGAAGCTGATGAAGGAGGATCATTGTGAATTTGAAGCCAGCTTGGACTATGCAGTGCGTGCCAGGCCAGCCCGAGCTACAGAGTGCCAGGCCAGCCTGAGCTACAGAGTGCCAGGCCAGCCTGAGCTACAGAGTGCCAGGCCAGCCTGAGCTACAGAGTGCCAGGCCAGCCTGAGCTACAGAATGCGATAGCTCAGTGGTTAAGAGCATTAGCTGCTCTTCCAAAGGTCCTGACTTCAATTCCCAGCAACCACATGGTGGCTCACAACTATCTGTAATGAGATGTGATTCCTTCTTCTGATGTACATGAAGACAGAATACTCATATGCATAAAACAGATAAATAAATCTTATTTTAAAAGATTCTTGTGTAAATCTGATTAGATTTCAATGAATTATTTATGTACTTGGGAATGTATTTGTTAATGGAGATAACCAAAGTGATTAAGAAGGGAACTGAGGGCCTGAGAATGTAGTTCATTTGATAGTATGCTTACCTGGAATGCATAAAACCCTACATTCAATGTCTAGCACCTGACAAATCAGGTGTGGGTGAACATATCTGTAATCCCTGAACTCTGGAGACAGAGATAAGAGGATTAGGAGCAGTTCAAGGTCATTCTCAGCCACTTATTGAGTTGGAGACTAGCCTTGGCTACACATGAAAAGAGAGAAAGGGAAGATGAAGAAGAGGGGGAGAAGGGGAGAGGGGAAGAAGGGAAAGGGAGACCAAGAGAGAGGAGAGAGAGAGAGAGAGAGAGATTGATTTCAATTCTAGGTTGAATTTATAACATTAAGGAAAAAGTATTATATTTGAAGTTGTAATTTAAATAAATTATTAAATTTGTAAAACTGAACAAATCTTGTACACAGAAACACATAACACTCTTTAGGACTACAATAAATGCTTTTGAAGGACTGTGAAATGTCCAAATTAATGTGCTTACCTAAAACATTCACAAATATATCTTTGCTAGATAATTCCACCCCAATGTAGGATCTTACTCAGCTCTCCAGAGCCTGCTTAGAGCTGATAAGATCTAGTATGAAGCAAGCTGCATTCCTCCTAAGGTACTTGCGTTTCTGTTTTTGCACAATCTGAATCCAATTTTCTTCCTTTGTCACGTTCTCTCTCTCTTACAGCTAGCATATATGTGTATATGTGTGCATGCATGTATATATGTGGGGGGAGTTGACCTCAAGTGAAGAAATGGTGTCTTCATTATTATTAACCAGTTGAATTATGCTCTCAATACAGGTCCGGCTTAGCTCTATGACAATTTACCTAGGAAGTATTGATTGGAGTTTCCAAATAGCTCTTTTCTGTAGTCTGTATGGGCTTTGGAATTTTAGAGAACACTGTTTGAATACCATTGTGGTTCTATTGTGCCCAACAATTGTGTGAGACACTTTTCCTCTATGGTCCACAAAGAAGCACCAGTAGCAGTAACATTAGAAAAAGGGCGTCTCAGCTCACACCCTAGTCCTTCCAAATCAGAATCTACTTTTCAGCAAGATTCTCAAGTGATTCCTGTGCACATTGCAGTTTAAGATGTATCAATCTAGACAAATGCAGGTAACTGTCATTGCTGTTCCAGTGACATGCTGTTTGAGTCTCAGACTCAACAGAGTAAGGGGTAGCATTTATTTGTTTTGATTTTTGAATTTTACTTATTATTTAATGGGTATAGGTGTTTTGTCTATATGTATGTGTATGTATCACATGCATGTCTTGTGCATGAGGAGGCCAAGAGAATGTCAGCCCTGGGTCTAGATTTGCAGATGGTTTTCAGCCACCCTGTGGGTGCTGGGAATGAAATCTGTGTCCTCTGGAAGAGCAGCCAGTGCTCTTGACAGCTGAGCCATCTCTCCAAACCCTATCCATTGGTTTTAAATGAAAAGCTGACAATCTACAATTCAGTTACCTCAGTAAATTGCCTCCAAAAATTATTAGATTATGTGTGCTTGTGATGAGAACATAAGCAAGTTACTTTATCAGTCCAGTGGAAGTCTTCCATGCTGTAGATAGGGATGCAGAGAATCTGCCAGAGTCCCCTGATGTCCTTTCATCCTGGGGATTCCAGCTAACTCCCCAGTCACTGTAGAGAAAGTGGGTGGATTAAAGAAAGCCATAAATGCTTTTTGGTTCCTTTTATTGAGGTAGAGTCTATTTCCTCTCTTCTTGAACGAGCGTGTGTACCTTGGGAATTATCCATAGCCTCTTCCACATATTACTCTGCTCCTCCAGATTACCTATGTCATGCCAGCACAGGACATTGATACCCAGTGGGTATTGAGGAATGAGACAAGATTTCATTCTGTAGCCCAAGGCGATTTCAAACTCTTCACATCTTCCTGCCTCAACTTCCCCAGTGCTGAGATTATTGGGGAATGTGGTATGTGTCACCACACTGGGTTTCTGTTCTTATACCCATAGGATGCATATTAATTGCACTTATATGCATTTAGTTTCTTTTTTTATCAACTTTATGTTTGGGAAATTCCTTTGCATCATTGGGTGTAGTTGTAATTCATTCTATATTCATGATGTTAATGATTCTCTCAATCATGTCACAAGCTGTATATAGGCTTATATTTATCTAAAAGTGGGGGTTAGCAAGCTGCTTCTGTAAATGGTCAGATAGCAAATATTTTACATGGTAGACCAAGGGTCTCTGTTGAAATAAGTCCCCTCTGCCACTATAGTTGGAAAGCAGCCATAGATAATATGTAAACAAATGGATATGGTTGTGCTCTAGTAAAACTGTCTCTGTTCATGCTGAAACTTAAGTACCATATTATTTCCACATACCACAAAATCTTATTCTTCTTTTGATCTTTTTCTAAGCAGTTTTAAAATATTGTTTTCACACTGTATATTAAAAAAATCAAATCAAATAGCAAGTATCTTTTAAAACTTCCAAATGTTGGCAGGGGCACAGGAAAACAGGAATTCTCAGGGAATGTGAAGTGATGCATTCTGTAGGTTGGCAATGGAAAAAAAAATCTATGTAAAACACCTTAAAATTTGTCTTTCTTTTTGACCATTTCTAGGCATTTATCCAAAAAAATAACTAGAGACATTCATAAAGATTAATGGGTGTAGATATTCATCATAGAATTATTTATAGTATTGAAAAATTGAAAACAGACTCCAACTTGGGCAGAGATGGAAGTAATGCATCCCAAGCCCCCCATATTTCTACAAACACATAGACATGCTTTATAAAATATAATAAAAATATTAAATGTATAGACCACTAGAAAGATCACTTTCCTCAGTCACAGGCACTCCTTGTCAGGGGTTGTAGTTTTAATACCTGCATAAGAATAAAACACTGAGCTTGCCAAAAGCTAAGTCTCAGGCAAGACTACCTCTTTCATTAAATGGAAGACAAGTGAATGTCTCCTCCTTTCAGGCAGGCTCTCTGGACACTCAGTGCAAGGGAGAGAGACTGAAACAATGCTATGAGAACAAGAAAACCTCAATCCCATTAGGGACAGTTGTAGAGTGACAATGTGCACTGTCCTTGGGGCATGGAAATTCCAAGGTGAGACATTGGTGGGAAAACCTGATTGGTCTGGTGGAAACAAAGTTTATCTACTGTATATATAGTACTTATCCATAATCCAAGAAAAATCAGACTACTAAAATAGCAAAATTTTCTCTAAGTGAGGAAAGGCAACAGAAACTATATTCTTGAGGATTTAAAGCCTGAGAAAGTAGGGCCTTAGCCACGTGTCATGTCAGTCACTTATAATCCCAGCACTAGGAAGAAGGAGGAGGAAGCAGGGGTATTTCCAGTAGGAGGCTAGTCTGGGCTACACAGCAAGACCCTGCCTTAAAAAATAAGTTAACAAAAGAAAAGAAAATACATTAAAAAATTCAAGAAATAAGTTGGAACAGTAAAACTACCAGAGAGAGACCATCAAATGAATAATTTAAAATGTTTACATGGACAAAAGAAGGAACAGAAACTGTAACAACATAAGTTAGCAAAAGAAGACAGTAGAGAGAAATTCATCAAGGACAAAACAAACTTCTTGGGAGTAGGACCAGCTACATCATTGAGATAAACTCAGTGAATGGGTTAGAGGACTGAAGAGAAAACTTGTGAGCCAGAAAAGTGGACTTGTGAAAATTTCCGTGAATGAAAGTCGGGGCGGGGGGGTGGAAGCTCAGGAGACATTTAAAAAAAATAAATACAAAATTTAAAAAAAGCAGAGAAGTTTCAGCACACATTCAATACATTCCCAGGTAGAAAGCAGGGAGAGCCATTGAGATGGCTCAGAGGATAAAAGCACTTGCCATAAAAGTTGAGTATCTGAGTTCAGTCCCTGGAATACACATGGTGGAAGGAGAAAACCAAGTCCCTTTACTTGTCCTCTAATAACCACATGCCTGCCGTAGAATGCACACAAACCCTCTCCCTTTAGTAAAAATGTAAAATAAAGTAAATGCTTTAAAAGAAAAAAATCACTTAAAAATCTAAAAAAAAAGGACACTCTCTCTCTTCAAAATAAATTAAATAAATTAAAAACCCCCAGAACACTACTAGAAGATATGAGGGAATCTTAGAGAGACAGAAGAGCTTAAATAAGAAATCTTCAAATTAACTTATGCAAGCTCAACTTTAATGTAACTATGGTTATAGTATATAAGCTATCTTACAGTTAATATGGGAAAAGATGGAAGCAAAGAAGTCAGAAAATGTTTTAAAAATGAAATGTTGGAGAGAAAGTACTCTATTTATTTGATATAAAAATGTCCTATAAGTTGGTGTAATTTTCATAGTGCATTACTGAAGCATTAATGAGTGGATAGGTAAGTAGAAATAGACTAAAGTTAGGGCATGGTAAAAGAAATTAGTATTGATAAAGCGTGTGGAAAACGGGATTATTCAATAGCATTGAACAACTTTGTAGCTACCTAAGGGGAAAAAATTATGCTGGCTCTTGAGGACTAATAGTTGTCACTAAAGGCTAGGGCACCTGGATATATTTGGTAGCCCCATTTTTTGGTTGCGAGCTGCTGTTCACAAATGTCAAAGGAGTGTATAAGCAATTTAAATTCTTATCTCTTCTTAGTCAATGATCCTCAGGCACTGAGGCTCCACACTGTTGACCTGGAGACAGGGGCAGCATCCTAAGAGACTGAGAAAAACAAGATGGAATCGGAATCCCTGAATGGCAGTCTGCAAGGAAGGCAGTCAGTGATCTGGAACGGTCACCTCAGAGGCATTTGGACTTTGTACTTTAAGATAATGAAGTTTTCTTTTTTTTTTAGTTTTCCTTCTCCAACAGTCTGGTCTTCACTGTTTCTCATACAAATCCCCAATGTAAAAGAAAAAGAAATGTGGGAAGATTTATTATTATTAATATTTATTATTATTGAGACAGGCTTTTACTCAATTACTCAGGCTAGTCTAGATTTCCAATAATCCTCCAACCTCAGCCTCTCATGTGCTGGGATTACAGATTTGTACCACCACACCAACTATTAAACTCTTTATGAATTAAATTAGTTTTCTCTGTATTTATGGTGCACAATTTGAAGACAATATACATAAACGTTGTGAACTAATCACCACAATTAGGCGAATTAAATACTTGCCACCTCACTGTTTCCTTGTGGAGTGAGCACTTATGATCTACTCTTAGCCAATTTCAAATACATAGTAAAGTATTGTTACCCATTGTCATCCTACTAGATATTTGGTCTCCAGCACGTAATCTCATGACCTACCTGAAACTTGTACTGTTCACCGACATCTCCTCACCCTTCTCTCCAGCAGCCACAACCACTGTCCTCTTTGGCAACAGACTGCTGAGAGTTCAGAGTGTTGAGACTTTGGAGCTGGCCTTGTCCCTCCACTAAAGCCTGCTTTTTCTCAGCCTGGGAAGATTTGCCACTCCTGCCACTGAACTAACATGGTAGTTTGTCCCAGTATCCTGAATCTGTCTTGACCCAAAGCCCTGGTCAGAGACCCACTACAGACACTTCGTAGTTCACAGCAAAAGCCAGCTCAACCTCCAGGACCTATGCTTGATACCCCAATTCCACAGGCCACACCAGGAGGGCCAGGTGTTCGTCTGCAGCTGCCGCAGTTGCAACACAGGAAAGGAACCATCAATTAGGACATTGAGGCCCACTAGCGCCGCAGGGGACCAACTCATTGCTTGGAATGCCACTGCCTACCTCCCAGTCAGAGGCTAAAAGCTTCCTGGTTTGTTAACCCTGCCAGATGAGCCGAGGGCTCCCTGGAGGGGAAAATGGCTTTAGGACTCCAGGATGCCCCCAGGGAGGAACCTGTTCCCTATCTTTATGAGGCCACTATCTCCTACTCTCAAGGCTGGTTTCTTATCCAATCAGCCAGACACAAAGCCTCTGGGCGCCCTTTGCTCAGAGCACCCAAATGGCGCATTAACTCTGGAAAACAACAGAGAAAACTGTCACCTAATCTTCTGCTCCCCTGCAGGAATGTAGTGTTTGAACCTTGCCTGCTGTGAACTGCTTTGGTATGGAACTGGCCCTCGCTGGCTGAGCCCAATCATCCCATACTTTTATAAGTGCTTGGGTCCCTACGACCCCCCCTTCTCTGCTTCTTTTTGACTATGTTTGGCTTTTTGACGCAGGGTCTAGCCACATGTCTCAGACTGGCTGTGCCGCCCCCGCCCCGGTCCCCCACCTCAGCCTCTGGGATTACAGGCATAGCTTATTAAATTGTCCTTAAATTGTGT
>LZPO01017378.1:24882-41491 GCA_001675575.1 Neotoma lepida | reverse complement strand
CACACACACACACACACACAACCGTTGAATGTGCACTTATGCTGCCATCTTGTGGTCATATTGAAAATATTTTTTTAGAGGTTTAAAAAAAGTTTTCTTTCTTATTCATTTTTGTTGTACATTTTTCCTTTTAAAATTGTTTCTTTTATTTTTTGACATCATAATATAAATACATAATTTCTCCTTCCATTCCTTTAAATCTTCCAATATACCCTTCCTTGTTTTCTTTCAAATTCATGGCTTCTTATTTTTCATTAATTGTTGTCACACACACACATATACACATACACACAATGTTCCTAAATGCATAAATATAATACACTCAGTCTGTATAATGTTACTTGCATATGTGTTTTCTGGGATGACCATTTGGCACTGGTGTGATCTTTTTGGGGGAAGAAGACTATTTCTCCTGATCTCATCATTTCTTAGTTGTCAGTGGTTCTTTGTGTAAGGCTAAGGCCTCATCGTCTTTCCCCATCCACTTTGCCATCTACTGTTATTGTTGTTCAGCTCATGTTTAGACAGTCATGTTGCTGAGACACATTTTCACAGCAAACTCTCTTGTGATCTATTGTGTCCCCCAAAATATTTTGCACCCCAATAAACTTATCTGGGGGTCAGAGAACAGAACAGCCACTAGATTAAACATAGAGGTTAGGCAGTGGTAGCACATGCCTTTAATCCTAGCATTCTGAAGGCAGAGATCCATCCAGATCTCTGTGAGTTCAAGGCCACACTGGAAACAAAGCCAGTACACACCTTTAATCCCAGGACTTGAGATCTATGTCTTGTTTGGGAAAGATACATGTCTTTAATCCCAGGAAGTAATGGCAAAAAGCAGAAAGGTATATAAGGCGTGAGAACAAAAAACTAGAGGCCTTTTAAACTATTAGGCTTTTAGCAGCAGTTCAGGTGAGATTCATTCGGATGAGGACTCAGAAGCCTGCAGTCTGAGAAAACAAGACCAACTGAGGAGTTGGCGAGGTGAGGTTGGCTGTGGCTTGTTCTGTCTCTCTCATCATTCAGAATTTACCCCAATACCTGGCCTGGTGTTTTCAATTAGTAAGACCATTTAAGATTCGCTCTTACACTCTCTTAACTTCTCTCTGGCTCTTACAATCTTTCCATCCCCCTTTCTGCATCCTTGAGCCTTAGGTGTATGGGAGTTGTTTTATCCATGTAGCCTTTGGAACTGGGATTCATGACTCTTCATTTTGATTGGTTGTGGTTTTCTGTAATGGTCTCTGTCTGTTACAAAGAGAAGTTTCCTTGACGAGGGATGAGGACTACATTAACTTATGTGTGCTATAAGGACAAACTTTTATAGGTTGTCAGGGATTAGGCAGGTTTAGTAAAGTAGAGGTTGTAGATTCTCTTCCAAGATCTATGACTTCACTAGCACTGAATAGTTGACTACGTTATGGAAGAATACTCTATGAATGTAAAATAACTGAAATTATCATTATTTTCCTTCTACCTTATGTGATGGGCCTATGATGCCATCATGTGGACCAATGTAAGAACACATCTATAAATCTAAGTGATAAACATACATGTTCTTTATATACTGATAAAGATATTATCTGTTGTTTTTATTATTAAAATTTACAAAATCAATTACAAATTGATCGAACACCTTAACATAAAACTTGAAACTCTGAATGTGTGAGAGGAAAAATAGAGAAAACTCTTCAAGATCTAGGGATAGGGAAGGGTTTTCTGAATAGAAACTCAGTTGCTCAGGAAATGATGACAACAATTAACAAATGAGACCTCTGGCTGGAGAGATGGCTCAGAGGTTAAGGATGCTGGCTGCTCTTCCAGAGGTCCTGAGTTCAATTCCCAGCACCCACATGGTGTCTCATAAACATTTATAATGGGATCTGGTGCCCTGTTCTGTCTGATACTCTGTTTTGTCATGCAGGTGTACATGTAAATAGAACACTCGTAAACATAAAATACATAAATAAAAAAACTAAAGCAAACAAACAAAAACAAATGAGACCACATGAAATTAAAAGTCTTCTGAACCATAAATAAAGGAGACAGTTAATTGAGTGAAGAGACAGCCTACAGAACAGAACAGGAGAAAAGATTTCCCAGCTACATGTCTGACAGAGCATGAAAATTCAGACTGTATAAAGAATTCCTAAAACTGAACACCAAGAAAGCAAACAGCCCAATCAAAACTGAATCAAGAAACTGAAAAGAGAGTTGTCAGAAGAAGAAATACAAATGGGGGTGATTTCAAGACAGGGTTTCCCTGTGTATCCTTGGCTATTCTGGAATTTGCTCTGTAGACCAGACTGGCCTTGAGCTCACAGAGATCCACCTGCTTCTGCTTCCTGAGTGCTGGGGTTAAAGGTGTGTGTTGCCACCACCCAGCTCACCAATAAATAGTTTTAAAAGTGTTCAGTGTCTTTAGTCATCAGGGAAATGCAAATTAAAATTATTTTGATATCACACCTCACCCCAGCCAGAATGACTATAATCAAGAAAACAAATGACAAACCAACGTGGTCAATGGAGTGGGGAAAGAAGAGCTGATTGTGGGAATGTAAACTGGTGCTTCACTATGGAAATCAATGTGTAAGTGTCTCACAAACAAAAAATAAAAATAGAATTATCTTGTAGCCTAGCTATATCACCCTTTGCGATGTACACAAAAGTGTTTACATCTTAGCAGAGATGTGTATTGTTTTTCTATTTATAAGAGCTAGGAAATGGAATCAGCCTAGATTTCCATCAGCTGATGATAGATGAAGGCAATATGGTCAAACCCATAATAGAATTCTATGCAGCCATAAAGAAAATGAAATGATGAAATTTGCAGGAAAGTGGATGGAACTGGAAAAATAAATTAAGGCTCAGAAAGACAAGTACTGCATATTCTCTCTTGTATGTATATACTATTTTCTAGCTTTATGTATGTACATATATGTGAGATGCCTATGCGTAGTGCCTAGGAATTTAGAAAGGGGCACACTAGAGGGGCAAACAGTCTTTAAGGGAGAGGAGTAGGGAGGGTAACAGAACTGATGTGAACAGAAGAGGGAGTACTGGAGGAGAAGGGTGTGAGTGGGGATGTGAGCTAAAGAGATGGGGGTGGGGGGGTGACCAAAACTAAGTATGTATAAAAATGATATCGGAATCCTGATCTTTGTATGATTATTGGAAAATTAGGCTAAGTGTTCAAAATTAGTACATGCTTGTTATGTAAAATTTAGAGAAATCATGAAAGTAGAAAGAATAAGAGAGTATCCTGGGCATCATGGCTTATGCCTATAATCCCAGCATGGTTAGTCTATACCAAGAAGATTATGCATTTGAGGCCAGTTTGGGCTACACAGAATAACTCTATTTCAGAAAAAAAAAGAAAGGATGAAAATAAAAGAGAAAGTCACCCATAATTTCACCGAGCCATACCATTAATTCAATAATCTCACTTACTTCTTGGTGGGAATGCTAGACCAGGGTTCAGCAGTTCTCTCAGCAGACAGTTTTTCTGCTATTGGGATGCTAGCCTTGGACCTTCTGATACTTGATTATTGCTTTGTTTTTAAAAATATATGCAGCAGCTTCTTTATTATTACAAGTAGCCAGTTGTTTGTTCACAGCCAAATACCATGTCTTGGGTCCTGAAAGGGCTAACCTTGGTTGTCAGCTTCATTGGATCTGCAAGCAATTGAAATGCAAGTTGCTAGGCATTCTTTTCCTGTGAGAGGCCTGCTTCCTTCCTTTTTCCTTCCTTCCTTCCTTCCTTCCTTCCTTCCTTCCTTCCTTCCTTCCTTCCTTCCTTCCTTCCTTCCTTCTTTCCTTCCCTCCCTCCCTCCTTTCTTCCTTTCTTTCTTTATTTCTCTTAAAGATAGGTTTTCTCTGTGTAGTCCTGGCTGCCCTGTAACTTGCTATTTAGACCAGACTTGCCTCAAACTCAGGGATCCCTGTCTCTGCCTCCTAAGTGCTGGTATCAAAGGCATACACCACCACACCCAGTTGATACTTTGTTTTTAATAAATAAAATCTTTTAGACTTTATTTTTATTTTATGTATATGGGTGCTTTGCTTAAGGGTATGTGTACACAGTGCCTTCAGAGCCCAAAAGATGTCCTAATATCCCCTGGACTGGAGTTAAAAATAGCTGTGAGCTGCTGTGTGGGTGTTGAGAATCTAGAAGAGCAGCCAGCATTCTTAACTGCTGACCCATCTCTACAGCCCCAATTTTCTTGATCAGATTATTTGAAGCAAAAATACCCATCCCAACTGTGGGTGGCACCTTCTGATGGCAGCCCAGATAAAAGGATGTAGAAGAAAACTTTGTCTTTTGCATGATTCTTGTCTTTCCTCTCATTGGCAAGTCCATCTCTTCTGTTGCTGTAACACTCCATTTTTGATCTTAGAACCAGCTTCTTCTGGGTTCCAATGTAGACTGAAGACTAGCAGCTCTCAGGAATCCTCTGGGCCTTTAGTGACAGATTGGGATTGCTGAGACATCCAGCCTTGTGGACTTAGCAATTGTCAGGGTCTCTGCCTCTCCAGTGTCAGACAGCCACTTTTGAACTACCCAGACTATATCCTGTAAATCAATCTAATACATGCTGTTCATATATGTAAGTACATATGTTAGGAGAATGTTTTGTCCGGGTCCCACCAGGCCCCATGTCCCTCTGGCCTGGTGGTCCCACAGCAGCTTATAAAATAATCACTCAGAAGCTTATATTAATTGTAACTGCTTGGCCATTAGCTCAGGCTTATTACTGACTAGCTCTTACACTTAAACTCAGCCCATTTCTATTAATCTATATGTTGCTACATGTTCTGTAGCTTTACCTGTATCCCATTACATGTTGCTCCTTGGGCAGCTGACTGGCATCTCCTGACTCAGCCTTCCTCTTCCCAGAATTCTCCTTATCTGCTTATCCCACCTATACTTCCTGCCTGGCTACTGGCCAATCAGCATTTTATCAACCAATCAGAGCAACACATATTCACAGTGTACAGAAAGATATCCCCACCATACATACACACACACTCTCATTCTATCAGCTCTTTTCCTTTAGTGGACTCCGACTAATAGAACTGCTTTAGAAATATTTGCTCTTCTCCTCATCCGTTTCTACTTCTTCTCTTTTTCCTCCATCTTCTACTTCATCCTCTTTAATAACATAGAAGCATTTGTATATACTTATCCTGGTAAGATTGTATAAATATTTTTATAGTATAAATTCCAAACAAGGTCATCAATAGTTACACATATTATAAATTTAATAGATGCTGTCACATCATCCTTCAAAAAGACACATCACTTTATACTTCCACCACAATATCTGAGTACTCACTTCCCAATCCTTTGCCTTCAACAGCACCAAAGCCAGAAGTGGGTATCAGTTCCCCTGGAGCTGGACTTATGGACGGTTGTGAGCAGCGTGGTGTTCGTGCTGGGTTCTCTGGAAGAACATTGCATCCTCTTAAAGACTCAACCACATCTTTAGCCCTCTAAATAAATGTGTGTGTGTGTGTGTGTGTGTGTGTGTGTGTGTGTGTGTGTGTGTGTGTTATTTCTGGGGATTGAATCTAAAGCCATGCACATGTAAGGCAAGTGCTTTCTCAGTGAGCCATGTCCCTATCCCTGACAGGAAGATGCTGTGTCTTGAATTATTATTGGTTACAGGAGTGTGTACCAGTGTGATGATTCATTGAGTGGCACACTTAAGATCTGTGGGTTTTGTGTGGTGGGAAGGAGGCAGATTCTGAGTAACAGGAGTATCTCTGCTTTGTGTCTTGACATATTTTGAGGGTCGACACAGCAGGGCACTGGCTTAGTATGCCCAGCCTGAGGCTGACCACTGAGGCCCACTGAGAGTTGGTGAGAACAAAAGTAGAGTTCTCTGGAAGAGCAGTACATTCTCTTAACCGCTCAGCCATCTCTCTCCAGCATCCACACCAGGCTGCTTACAATCACCTGTAAGTGTGGCTCCATGGGGCCAGGTAACTAACTGTACTGTATGGTAAAGATGCTGCCAGTGACGATAGAGAAGTGAAAGTTACTCAAGGAGCAATTGCTGGGGGGCCCTAGCCCCAGCACAGCTTCTTTGTGGGCTATATCCTTTCTGTCATCATATTCTGTCTCTGGCAGCAGTGCTGGAGGTGTCCTCACACTGACTGATTCATGACACAGTGTTAATAGCTATGTGATTGCTAGTTATTATCTTATGAACTCGTAAAGGAAACCAGTCCAACCAGTTAGCAGAAAAGGGAAAGTGGGCTTCAGAATCTCCCAGGGCTTCAGTGACTCTAATGTGCTTAATATGGCAGACAGAAACAAGGTCATGAGGAACTGTGTAGCATCTAAACTCTGTCTGTACCAGAAGCGCTAGAACAGGTGATGATGCAGAGATCCACACTGTGACTGCCTTGAAAAACTGGCACCAGGGACAGAGGAACTCAGTCACACTACTGGGCAGATGCTCCTACTGCTGTTGGATTTCCATAACCACCTGGGTGACATTTGGAGTGAACTGTGAAGCCCAGAGATAAAACAATTTTACACTTGGGCTACAAATGGCCTTTCTAAAACAATATTTTTAGATGAAATATTATTGAGAAGTCTGGTGGAAGGCTACAAGCCAATGGCATGTCTCTTTAAAACATGAGGCACAGTAAGCATCCTGCCAGCAGGGGCTGTGAGGAGTAGAGGCTGGACAGACCCTCAAATTCTTAGTCCTCTGTTGCTCTAATCCTCCAAATCAAAGCTGTGTCTACTTTTCCATGATTGTTCCTATTAGGAATTTTTTTTTAACAAAAAAGGATTTGTAGATTTTTGTTGGACATTATGTCACAACTAAAACATGAAATACAAAAAAAAAAAATCACAAAAGAATATCACATGTGCCCCTTACTCTCCTCTCTGTTAACTTTTCCTCCGGCTAACTTTAACTATAAATATAGTGTATAGTAAGTTCTCAAATTTTTATCATAGTTAAAAAGTAAAACTGTATACATTTAAAACCTTCTTAATAACCAGGTAACTGTCATATTTAAAGTAAAATACAGAAGTGGAAAAGGTGGATTTGTTTGGAACCAAAACAAAATTCCCCAGGGTCTTAGCAATTACACACTGTCAATATCTAATTTGTGTCTGTGTCTAGGGAACATATTGAAGGCCAGGTGGTCCAAGTCTCCAGTAAAGACACTTTGCTTTTAGAGTATAACATATTTCTTTTATTCTGTTGAGTTAACTTCTTAATTTTTTCACAACTTTGCTTCTTATGGTCCTTAAAAAGTGTAGCAATTATTTGATGCATGACTTCAAAATTAATTTATTTTTAAGGACTTTTCACATATCAAAGGGACATTAGACATTCTGGCCCTTTATGTCTTGACACGGATTCTTTGCTCATTATCTGCCACTTAGCTCTGGTAGCCATGGAAACATAAGAATTTTTAGAATAACTTTTCTCAATTGCCAGTAACTAACATTTAGACTTAGAAACGGGAGATGCAAGTGTTTTCTATTGTCCATGTGGTATTTATTAATCACTTTCAATTTCACAGGACACAGAAGAACAAAGAGGGCCACTGCTACACAATTAGACATTTGTTGACATCCTTTCCATGTGAGTATATCTTGTAGAATATCATAACTACTGAAAGTCCCATGCATGAAGGTTAAGGAGAATACACTGTATTTTATATCCTTATAGGTTCCTGAAACCAACTATGTAAATTATAATCTCTGTGTTGTTTCCCATCTATAAAATTGAAATAATGATTGTGTGGGTATCCTTGAAGGGTCAGTAATATCAAATGTGCTAATACATATGAAAAGTGTTCCTTTATTTAAATGTTTTCCAATCCTAAATTCTGTAGGCCATGATCACCTGTTCAGATACAACAAACAAGCATTAGCATTCAAGAGTACTGGAGAAATGCGTTGCGTAAACAAGACAAATAGAAGGTGAAAGAAGGGGTGTAAGTAGGCTGGCAAGTAAGTACAGAAAAGAAAAATATACCTCTGTGGAGAAATGTATATTAAATTTATTATAATATTACTCATAGATTTTAAAAGTATTAAGATAATGGAAATTCTAAGATCTCGTTTGGAACTTGGGGTAGTTTTTCAACTGTAAGACCATGAACAATCTTAAAAATGTTTGCATCTTTTTCATATGAAATGATACACAATGACTATTACAATCCAAAATTGAAAAATCAGAAACTGCAAGCAAAGAGAAGGCTGTTAAAAAAAAAAACTATATCTTTGAAGGCAGAAGCTGAATATAGCAGCTCTGTATTTGCAATGTAGTGATATGATACAGTCATTATGGCTTCAACGGATTTAAAGAGCCCTGACCTTTCCTTCTCTGCATGTATCCTCATCATTGAGCTATCTGGACCACACACCTGTATCTTTCCATGGTAGATACCTCAAGTTTCTGGCATCTCCACCATCCTGGTATTTCCCCTGCATTATAGATTCTACCTTCACAGCTTCATGCAGGGGCCTCCCTAGACTTCTTTACAGGATCTACAGTTCAGACACACCTCGATTTAGAGGCTTACACTGTGTTTTAGGATCTTAGTAAACTTATCACCTTGCCAAGTTCTTTTCAGCAGAACCCATACCATGGGGATCATGCTGCCAAGTTCTTTGGCCTGGTGTGATAGAGCCTCACCACACTTGTCAGTGTTTTGTTAACTTGGCACAATCTTGAGTCATCTGAGAAAAAGGAACCTCCATTGAGATCATCCCTTCATGAAACTGGTCTGTAGGAAAGTCTGTTGGGTGTTCTGTTGAATAGTGATTGGTTTGGGAGACTTGAGCTCTCTGTGGGTGGTGCCTAGCCTGGAGAGGTGGTCCTGGGTTTTCCAGGAAGGCAAGCTGAGGTCCTTCTGAAGAGCAAGACTTTAAGCAGCATTCCTTAGAGATCTCTGGGTAATTCAGTTCCTGCCTCCAGGTTCCTTCCTTGATTCCTGACCTGACTTCCCTCAGTGATGGACTGCGAAGCTCCTGCTCTGCTTTCTCCGGTAAGTTGCCCCGGACTTAAGCCCAACTGCGTTCTTTGCAATATTTGAAGCCTTAGCTGGAGGCATCCTGGTCAGCCATTGTCTCTTCTGGTGAGCTCTGTAGAAGCACCCTTTCCAGGACCATCCTCACTGTGCCAGGCTACATCTGGTCACATAGATCACGCACTGACTGTCTCTGGTGAATTCCTCCAGAACCAAGATACCTGTTCCACACTCACACTCTGAGGCCTATCCCTGGATGAAGACTACTCATGAACTTTGCCTGAAAAGCTTCCCTGAATCTGTCCTGTCCATGCCATGTA
Source organism: Neotoma lepida (assembly GCA_001675575.1). Taxonomy (NCBI): domain Eukaryota; kingdom Metazoa; phylum Chordata; class Mammalia; order Rodentia; family Cricetidae; genus Neotoma; species Neotoma lepida. Next base: position 32,162 of record LZPO01017378.1, on the reverse strand, counting down.
CACACTCCCAGGCCTAATCCTTTCATGCAGCTTCTGTATCTACTTTCCCCGACTGGTTGCCCCCAGGCCCCAGGTTGCCTATGCCACCCTCACACTCCCTGTCCTGTTTTTTGATAGACAAGTCCTGTACCAGCTTTGCATGATGAGATTCCAGATCTTTGCCTGTCAGGACACTGCTCACCTTCCCAGCCTGACTCCAGTCACACAGGTCTTCACAGAATTTCCTGGTAAGTTCCCTCAGCCATGAGCCCACATGTGCAGTCTCCATACTAAGAAGCCTAGCTAAGTATGTGCAGATTACACATCATGGGTGTCTTTGTGAGCAAGCCTGAACCTTGCCCTCCAGTGCCATCTCTTACTCCCAGACCTTGCTCAGGTCACACAACACCTGCATTGGACTTCCACGTTTCCTGTTCTCAGACTCAAGCCCTCCTCTGCTGTCTGTACACTCGCAGGCCTAGTTCTGAATGTTCAGACTGTGTGCCCCATCTGGTGGTCTCCCCATAGCCTTTCCCACCAGTGTCATCCCTATGTGTCCAGTTCACATTCCAGTCACTTCAATGCTGCACTGGATTTCCTTGGTGAGTTCTCCCATGACTAAGCCTGTCTAGGACAACTTTCTACTCTAAGGTCTAGCTCTAGGTTCACAGGTCATACATACACTGGCCTTGCCAGATGAATTCCCCTGGACCAGCGATACCACCACATGGCTAGCTCTGGTCATGTAGCTTCTGTAACAACATTTCCTGGTAAAATCTGCAAGAACCAAGAAAACCTGTGCCAGGTCCCTACTCCCAAGCCAAGGTCTGTACGTACTCTGCTTTTCCTATTGATATCCACAGATCCATACACACTAGAGACATTTGCTCACTCCCATGAATACATCCTGTACTCAAGCACTGGTAACAGTTTTCCCTTTGAGTTATTCTAGAACCTAGTACCCATGCTTCATCTCCAGCTTCTAAGGCCTTCTTCTGGATGCAGGTTTCGAAGATTGTATTTTTCTGGTGGCGTTCACATAAAGCTTGTGTACAGAGCCATCCACTCACTACAAGCCCTAATCAGGTCATGTAATTCCTGCAAAAGTTTTCCAAAATTAGGTCTCTGAAAAGCATGCACAATGGCACCATCTCATTTATCCATGACCTAGCCCTGGATTCACAGGTTGCACACTAATTTCCTCTTTTGATGCTACCCAGGGCCTCACCCTCTTGCTTCAAGCCCATAATCCCAGGTCTATTGATCTAGCCCTTGATAGACAGAGATCATAACAGTTTTATGTTATGAGGTACAAGGGAGCTCTCCCACCAGTACCCTCTACGTAGTCCACAGTCTACCTGCCTTTGTAAATTTCCTTCCCTGGAGTTCTCTACTTAATACTCACTGAACTGAGCTTGCCCATGCCATTTCTCTTTCCAGACCTACATCTTAATGGACACACTGCTTGCCAGATTTCCCCGGTAAGCTCCAAAGAACCCTGTCCCATCCTTTGCCACACTCCTGAAACTAGTTCAGGTCAGTCAAGCAGTTTCTGAAGCCTGACCCAGGGGTTGGCAAATGGTATCCTGGCTTAGTGTGGTGTTCTCCCCATCATGTCACCCTACAGCCTCATGGGTACACTCAGTCTTACCTTGGGTCACTATGGTACTGCCACAGTTTTCCAGATGTTCTTCCTAAACAAAGCCCATGTGCACCATCTCTACTTGTCAGCTTTTATCTGTGGTTGCAGTGTTTTAACACTGGTTGCCTGGTGAGCTCTAAAAATCCTTGTGGGTCAGTACCATCCTGCACTCTGCTTAGCCAAACTGTAGCCAAGAGGCTCCTGCAACATATTTTCCTGGTGAGTTCTCTAGAACCAAACACAACTCTGCCATCTCCTATGTTCAATGACTATCTCTAGACACACAAAGGGCATATCAGCAATGCCTGATGAAGCTAACCATAGCTCTCCATTGTTCCCTACCCCCCACATATACCTTGTGTGTCTTCCTTTGGGCTCACAATTCATATATCAGCCTTGCCTTTTCCTTCCAAAGATCATTTGCCAATTGTACCCCTACCACCCTCTCAGTCCTAACTCTGGTCCCCCATCTTCTCACTAGTTTTCTCTAAAGTGAGTCTCTAGAAACTATCCTGCATGATGAATCTTAATATTCTCGGGCTAGTCTCTGGATGTGTAGTTGTCACAACAGCTTTTCCTGGTACTAAGCCTGGCACAAGGCCACCACACTCTGAGACATACCTCTGGATGCACACATTGCTCAACAGATTTATATGATGTGCTAGAAAGACCATTGTCAGAACTAACCCCACACTCCCAGGTCTAGTTGGGGTCTAGCTTTTCTTTCCAGTAACCGAAGAACCACATATAGCTGGTCCATCTCCAAAGTCTATATCCACATCCAGTATGGATGTACAGTTCAAACATCTGTTTCTCTATGACATTCTTCTGAACCATGTTGCTAGCACCATATTCCCTCTCCCGGACATAGCCTTCTGTGAAGAAGCCCAAAAGCCGAATTCTCAGGTGAGTTTCCCAAGAATCAAACCAAGGTGTGTCATCTCTACAACAGGAGGAATATCTCTAGTCATGTACCTCCTGGACCATCTTTTCCTGGTGAATTCCTTCAAAACCAAGCTGACCCACATTATTTGCACACAGCTAGCCTTGTTTTGGGTGCACAGATTATATTCTGCCTTTGTCTGCTGAGATGCCTGTGCCTTGCCACCTAGAGCCTTCCCTTCACTTTCAAGCCCACCTCTGGATAGGCAGGTGGATTCTTGACTTTGTTGATGTTCCCATAATGCCATCCTATGAGGGAGTCCCTGCAGATGTAATTCAGGGAAGCAAATGAACCATGAGAAGAGATAAGAATGAAAACCCAGTGCAGACTCCTTTGTCAACCTGGATTAGACTTCTAGGTGTCTAATAACAGGTAGTCTATTCCCAATGTATTTAAGTCCAGCATATTTTGGAAAAAGTTTCTCGGTGCAATACAATCCCCATTGCACAAGGAAACATAATTACATTGAAACTCAACTCAGAGTACATGTTGTTTCCTCCAAGAAGATGGATTCTAGAGATAGGCTACCTGTACTAGCTTAAGGGCCTAAGGGTATGGCCTGGTCTCAGTTGTGCAGATAACATTGACGTCATTTTGGTTATTAGCCACCTCTGGTCTTGGTTGTGGGAGCCCGGGGATCCTCTGATTATCAGGGCCATTTAGATTACTAGCCACGTCCAGTCTTGGTTGTAAGAGCTTGATATGGCCTGGCTCAACAGATAACACAGATCACCAGGCAGTCAATCATTTCTCATTCTCAGGTTTCTGGATGGAAGAACAGGTTTTTCATCTTCCCCATAGGAAAGGCAATCCCGTGTGCTTAAGATTCCTGGGTTCTCTGAAGATCTGTGGGTGCAAGGACCTTTGTGCTATGCTCCCAACAATCCTATAGCCTCATAACTACACTCCCAGTCCTACATCTGGCCATGCAACTACTACACCAGATTTGACTGGAGAGTTCTTGCAAAAGCAAGCCTACCTGAACTTTCTCCACACTTCAAGGCCTCACTGTGGTTACATAGATCTAACAGTAGCTTTTTTTCTGGTTCATTCTCCCAACCGTTGTGTACCAGCAGGTTTTCCACACTCCCAGGCCTAGCTACGGTGATTCAGCTCCTGCTGTACCGTGTTCAGTGGCTCCAGCTACACAGAGAACATAACTATGCCTGATGAAGCTACCCAGAACCTCCCACACTCCTTGGTCTAGTGTTCTAGCTCTGGATGCTGCAGATCTCGTAGTAGTTTTTTTTTGGGGGGGGGGCTCTAAAGCAATTTGTACACTAGCACCTTCCCAGCACTTCTGAGAATACCAATGGTCATCCAGTTCTGTCATTGGACTTCCCTGGTAAATATCCCCCAACCTGAACCTGCTCCTGACATGTGCAAAATCCTAGGTGTAATACTGGATACTCCACTCAGATACCAATGGAGTCTGGTCAGCTCCCCAGAACCTCGCCAGCCCTTGCGATTTCCAGACATTCAGAGTCATTTGACACCCTCAGTCATACAGCATAGGAGCTTTTTCTAATGAGACACACTCTCACTGAAACACAGCCTGCACTTACCATGTGCACACACCCAGGCCTAGTTCTGAGTGTGAATATGTTGCACTGTGTCTGATGAGATCTAGAGTGTCTGTTCCACTTTCAGGCCTAGTTCTGGTCACCTAGCTCCTGCACTGGTTTTTCCTGGGGAATGACACCAGAAAGAGTCCAACCAGGCCAATCTCAACATTCTGAGGCTTAGCTCTGGATGCGTAGATCTCACCCTAGCCTTTCCCTGTGAGATCCCCTGTAAATCTTACATGAGTGCCATCCCAGCACTCCCAATCCAAAGACTCATCATGTAGCGCCTGTACCTGCTTGCCCTGAATGTTTCTCAGAACCCAGTCTACCTCAGATATATCCACTCTTGCAGGTCTAATTCGGTTTTACCTTTGGCACCAAAATTTAATGATAATTTCCTGAGAAGCTCTTATGCTAGCTCCATTCCCACAGCCCCAGGCATAGATCCTGTCTTGCAACTCCTTAGCTGGTGTCTTAGTCAATGTTTGATTACTGTGAAACAACACCATGACCATGGCATCTCTTACAAAGGAAAACATTTAACTGGGTCTGACTTATAGTTCAGAAGTTTAGTTTATCATCATCATGTTGGAAAGCATGGTGGCATGCAGGCAGATGTGGTGCCAGAGAGGTAGTTGAGAGTTCTACATCTGGATTAGTGCTTCTAATCCAGAGACTTCTTATGAATACCTGGCCTTAGCTTGGCTTGTTTCTAGTCAGCTTTTCTAACTTAAATTATTCCATCTCTCTTTATGCTTTACCTCTGGACTTTTTACCTTTCTTTAATCTTTCTTTCCTTCTTACTCCATAAGTTGGCTATGTGGCTCTGTGGCTGGCCCCTGGCATCCTCTTCTTCTCCTTTTCTCACTCCTCACTCTCTTCCCTAGATTTCTCCTCCTATTTATTCTCTTTGCCCTCAGGCCCTACCTATTTCTCTCTCCTGCCTAGCTATTGGCCATTCAGTTCTTTATTAGATCAATCAAGTGTTTTAGACAGGCAAAGTAACACAGCTTTATAGAGTTAAACAAATACAACATAAAAGAATGCAACACATCTTTGCATCATTAAACAAATATTCCACAGCATAAACAAATGTAACACATCTTCAACTAATACTCCACAACAAAGTCCACCCCCACTAACACACTTCCTCCAACAAGACCACACCTACTTCAAGAAGGCCAAACCTCATAATAGTGCCACTCCCTGGTGACCAAACATTCCAGTCTATGAGTCTACAGGGCCATTCTTTTTTTTTGTTTGTTTGTTTTTTTGAGACAGGGTTTCTCTGTGTAGCTTTGGCGGCGCCTTTCCTGGAACTCACTTGGTTGCCCAGGCTGGCCTCGAACTCACAGAGATCGGCCTGCCTCTGCCTCCTGAGTGCTGGGATTAAAGGCGTGCACCACCACTGCCCGGCTACAGGGCCATTCTTATTCAAACCTCCTCAACTAGCTTCCCCTGTGGAATCCCCCCAGGACCAATCCACCCTGCACCATGTGCACACTCCAAGCCTAGCTATGGATACACAAATCATACATCAGATCTGACTTATGAACTGTACCTAACATAACCAAACTTGAAAGGGCCATCCCCAATGTCCACGGATTAGATTTCATGGTTACTCAGCTCTGACAGTAGCATTCCATGATCATTTCTGGAACCCTGCTTGTCTGTACCATTGTCATACTCCCATGTCATATCTCTGTAGCCACTTAAAATGCACTGATTTGTATGATGATGCTCTCCAGAACCTTTCCTGTCAGTTCCATGCCCAAACTCCATGGTCTTGTTCTGGTGACACAGCTCCTTCACTGGACTTCTCTGTTGAGTACACCCAGAACTAAGCCTGCCCCAAGTTGTCCACACTCTAAGACCTACTTCTGGATTCACACATTGTTTAGCAGGTTAAGCTGATGAGTTGGAAAGATCATTGTCACATATTTTCACACTCCCAGGCCCAGCTGTGGTCACACAGTAGCTTGCCTGGCCAGTGCCTCATTACCACGTACACCTGTTTCATCTCTGCAGTCCAGGGCCTAGGTCTGGATGCAGCAATCAGACTTCTATTTCCCTGTGACACTCTTAGGAACCTTGCCTGCTATCACTATCTTCACACTTTCAGGTATAGTCTCCTGTCAAGGAGCCCCTGTAGAGGAATTCTTTAGAACCAAGCCAATCTTTATAGTATGTACAATAGGAGGCTTATCTCTCTTTCTGCACCTCCTGGACCTGCTTTTCCTGGTGAATCCCCCTCTAACTAACCAAGCCCACCTGTACCAACTGTACATTGCTCAACTCTCTGTTGGATGTACAATATCATACTGGCTTTGTTTTCTAAGTTCCCTGAGTCTTGCCCTCCAGGGCCTTCCATAAACACCAAGGCATACTTTTGGATAGGCAGATCATATACCAGCTTTGCCTGCTGATCTCCCTAGAATGTCATCCTACAGCCTCATTACCATATTCCCACTGTCACTGAGCTCCTGTGCTGGCTTTCCCTGGGGAGTGCCTCTAGAAGCAATCCTGCCCAGACTATCTCAGCATCAGGCTTAGCTCTTGAAGTGTAAAACTTTCACCAGCTTTACCTGGTGATATTCCCTGTAAGACTCCCATGAGTGCCAACCCAGACTTCCAAGCTTAGGGATGGCCATGCAGCTCCTAGACCAGCTTTCCCTTATCATTACTGAGAAGCCAGCCTTCCTAGGCCACATCAACATGTACAGATCTAGCCCCCTTCCATTGCTAGCACCAAATTTGCAAGATGATTTCTGCAGAAGCTGGCATGCTAGATTCATCCCCACAGCCCCAGGCCTAGCTACTGTCTTTCAGTTTCTTAGTTGACTTTCTCTGTTGAATGGCCCCAGAATCAAGCCTTCTTGCCCCATCTGCACACTGCCCTACCCCATGTTTGAATGCACAGATCATACACTGTCTTGTCTGCTGAACTCCCCAAGCCTTGCCCACCAAAGAATGTATGTAAGCTGACACATCAATACAAAATAGTCATCACACTCCTGTGTGTAGACACTTATGTACTCATATCTCTGGAGGGGAGAGCTGGATGTCTTAGTGTTGGTAGTGCCAATAGTGTGGGCTGCTGTCTTGGAGTAGAAAGCCATGTTGTGCATTGAGGATTCTAGTGTAATCTGTA
>LZPO01017378.1:0-12195 GCA_001675575.1 Neotoma lepida | reverse complement strand
GAGGGGTGGATCTGTGCAGGAACCTGTGTCTGTAAAACAACTGGAACAGACCTACATCTTGGTGGCATAACAAAAGCTATGGCTTTGGGTTTAAATGTGTGAACATTTTCTAGAGCTTGGTATCAACCCAACGAAACATATCTTTAAATCTATAAACAGAGGAAATTTACTGCATCGAGGTGGTTGAGTGAGTGAAGAAGGAGGAGGGAGTCTTCCCTAAACTTCATCAGATCTGAGGAGTAGTAAGTGAAAAGAAGTGAGACAGATTTCCTATCTTCACATAAACAAACCTTAAAGCTGTTTCTTTTTATCTAATTCATGAGGAGATACTGAGAGCAGTGCTAGCCCTAAGATAATGAGACCTGTGAATTTTACATAGAGAATTGAAAAGCCAGCTGAAGCTTTGGTTGCTGCTGTTGAACTGACAAAACCTGGTTGTCAAACGACATCAGAGATCTGAGAAGGATAAATTTTTCCTGAGTTAGAGATTGAAAGTGACAGAGACTTACCTGCTGGCTCCCTAGACAGCCACCTCAGGGTCCTCCATGGTTGTTGAGGGCAGAGTCTCAGAGCAACAACATCAATCTTCAGCTGCCAGGCCTAGGCCCACCAGACCTCAGAAGATCAGACAGTTGTGGGGTAGGGACTTGTACGAAGGACCAGGCTACTTTGCCTAGGCAAAAGTGAGGCAATGGATTCCCAGAGTCCTGTTGTCCATGGTCTGAAGAAAACCCTAGCAGCAGTCGAGGCACTGAAGATGGCCCTGGCAGCAGTTGAGGCAAAAGGCAATAGTTGAGGTGAAAGGCAGTTTTGCTCAGTGGCTAGTGATGCCACTCTGGAGCAAGTTCTGGGTGGAGGTTCTTCTGTGCCCGTCTCAGTGGCTGGTGATGCCACTCTGGAGCAAGTTCCAGGCCATCCATCTTCTTTGGAGGAAATAAAGGTGCTGCCAGGAGCCAGCATGTCTCTCTATCACAAAAAGCTTTTTAATTAAACATTTTAAATGCCGTATTCTGCAGATTTCTGAGCATTTGAGGACTGTCTGTCCATTAGGTATGAATGGCTGACTATCAACTTCTGTTCCCTAACAGTCTCCAATATGTTAGCAGCTTTCATAAGACAGGACTTACTTTCTCNTTAGAAGGCAAAGAAGAGTGACAGGAGAAAGATCCCAGGGCCAAATGGGAACAGGAAAAAAAGGACTTGTGAGTTGGGGTGTGACCCAACTGAGAAAAGGACCCTCTTGGAGGACCAGAAACTCCATTATAGAATATATATCTTGTTTATCAAATTCCTTATTTATCAAACCTGTGCCACCATTCATTTAAATTCTCTAGAAGCTTGGTGTTGAACATTTGGCAAAGACATAGGTGTGAATCTCTAAGTTAGCTTTTGTTAATCTGAATAAATGTTTATAATTTTCAATTTCTATTATTACATAGAGTATACCATCAACCAGTGTTGAATCTAATATAGCTTTACACCTATCATCATACAAAAATCCATGCCAATCCCAAATATTTGAGGCTTGTTGTGTCCTTAATCTAGAAGGAGATAAAATGAACAGAGAGATCATCAGGGCTAAATGTATTTTTTAACCTTAGTAAACCTTAGTAAAAGGTGGCTGCCACCCATGTGGCCATCTACATCATGATGAGATCACCAGCCAAGATGGAGTAGAGCCATGTGGTTGCTGCTCAAAACATGTTGTTTTTTTAAATAGGTAAATCCAAGTCAAATGCATATACATATAGAGATATATTAAACACGAATAAACAGGGGTTGAGTAAATAAGAAGAAAGGAAGAAGAAAGAAAGTGGAGAATGTTTTCTGGGTTCCCCGATCTGTCTGGCCCAAGAAATACTGAGGCCAGTCTCACATCCAGGGGGTCCGAGGTGGGTAGCTCCGCCAGAGACCTGAGTGGCGGTATTGAATGGAAGGCAAAGTCACTGGTGAATGAGAAAGCTGACTTGTTACAAGTGGGAGGGAGCAGATCTACCATGGGAGGAGGCAAGTACCACCAAGCAAACACACCACACACAGAGGAGTTTTGAGGAGGAGGAGGAGGAGGAAAGCAAAACAGTGAAAGACCATGTTGGAGTGGAGGCTTGGGAGGGGCAGGCTCTGATCGCTCACCTTAGCCATATATGTCCCAAAAAATATAGCATGGTTCCCATGGATGAGAGGGGAAAAAGGAATCACTATAGCCTGTAGCCATGGGTGACCCAGGACTAAAGGGAGAACAAAGGAGGACCAAACTGTTAAAGAGGGCCATCATCACACTCAATGGGGTTTGAGCTTAGCCTGGCTAAACTACAGGAGTCTCAGGACCTAGTACCAGGCTTTTCGATAAGGCCAGGAGGTAAGAACAAAAATTGAGCTCTGAGAGGGACCTCATCCATAGGAAAAGGTCAGGAATTGTGTTGTAAAAGCCAAAAGGGCCTAAAGGAGCTGTGGGATTGTGGGCAGCACTCAATTGAAATTTACGAGGTTGTCTCTGGTGGTGAGTTATCGATGAGCTGGAAGGGGAGCCTGGCGCAGGTAGACATTCCAGTTCAGGGTCCCAGCATACCTCAGATTGAGGAACTGCCAGGAGAACCTGCCGAGTTTTCAGGGCACCAATTTTGTAGAATAGCTTGAGGGAGGCCTTGGCAGGTTTGAGCCAAGGTGCCCTGTGGTGGGCGGCGACCAAGGAGGCACACCATATCATGGCACCAATTTTGTAAAATGACATAGGAGAGGCCTTGGTGACTTGAGCCAAGGTGATCCATGGACGCCAGGCAGATGCGGCTGGTGGTGGTGTGGCATGGTGGAAGGTGACTCACATCATGCAGACACGGCATCCACGTGGAAAGTTTTATTATTAAAGGGGAAGGGGAGAGGGAATAGAGAGAAGGGGAGAGAGGGAAAGGAGAGAGAGAGAAAGAGAAAGGGAAGGAAAGAGGGAAAGCAGAGGTGTGCACTACCTCATGGTGAGAAAAGGAGGATGGAAAGAGGAAAAAGAAGGGGGAGGGTTTTCTTCTTAAAGCTGGCTTTATGTAAGACGAAATCAGGATGCTGGGTGGGTCCCCAAGGGGTGGTTCAAAATGCTAACATTGACCAAAAGCAACTTGGGTAGAAAGGAGTTTCGTTCACTCACACTTCCATCTAACAATTCATCATCTGAAGCACTTGGGGCAGTAATTCAAATGGGACAGACACCTAGAGGCAGGAGCTCATGTACAGGCATTGGAGAAGTGCTGCTTACCGGCTTGCCCAGCCTGCTTTCTTTTGGAACCAAGGACTACCAGCCCAGGGGTGGTACCATCCATAATGGGATGGGCCCTCCTACATCAATCACCAATTATGAAAATGTCTTAAAGGCTTGTATAAAACCTGATCTTTTTTCTTTTTGAGGGGAGGGGTACCAAAATTCCTTATTTGAAGAAATGGTACAAATTAAAAAGCTTAAGCAGATGTTTTGGTGTGAGTTACAGAAAAGATAAAGGCAGCCTGGCATACAGTCACTGCCTCAATGATCTGTAGTCACATGTGGCTTTGAGGAAGTCAGCTTAGCTCTCATCACTGTTCTTGTTCCCAGGGTGTTCTTGTCAAAGATCTATTCTGCCATGTCAGAGTCAGAGGCTCCCATCTTGTGCAAGTTGGTCACATGCTCACCCAATTCGTTGATGGATTTCACCTCCTCATTCAGGTAATGAGTTTCAATGAAGTCACATAAGTGGGGGTCATTTTTGTCAGTAACCAGTATGTGCAGTTGCAGTAGTGATTGATTCACACACTTTTTCAAGTGCAGTGCACATTCCACTAAGTTCAGCATGCTCTCTAAGTCATTATGGTCTAGTTTCATGATATTCTGATGGAAGATTTGGCCACTTTATTGGTTCTGTGCCTTCATCAGTTTCTCAGCATGTTCCCTCTCCTCATGTGATTTGTGCAGAAAGTATTTGGCAAAGTTCTTCAGAGCCAAATCATCCTGGTCAAAGTAGTAAGACATAGACAGATAGACATAGGAGGCATATAGTTCCAGGTTGATCTGGTGGTTGATGGCAGCCTCTGAATCCTGGTAGTAGTTCTGGAGCACTTGGGAGGGAGATAGTAGCAGAGCAAGTTGCAGTGATGATGCCTGAGCTTAAAGTGACTAGGTGGCAAAGGGCTCTGGCTCAGTCTGGCCAGGTGGGGTCTGAGGGGTTGAGCACAGGGTTTTATTCAAGCATTATTGAAGCAGGAAACCACGGTGACTCTGGATGAGAATGGCAAAGGTGTTTTTTCAAATGAGTTTCAAATTGAGTTTCTCTCCTCTCAGATGATTGTTACTTCTATCCTTAACTCTAAACCCAGAATCATGTGGCCAAAACTGCTGAGTTCTGCTGATTGCTGGGGCTGGAATTTGGCCCTCTTGTTTCATTACATTGTAAGATGAATTGCTAAATGGTTTTATTAATAAAAAACCCAGAGTCAGATATTGGGGTGAAAACTGAGAGATCTGGGAAGCAGAAAGAAGTCAGCCACATTCTTACCACTAGAAATCCTTAGCCAAAGAGAACTACTTCCTGTATACCCTTGCCTATATCCTTTCTGTGCCCTGCCATCTCACTTCTACTTTCTGCCCATCTCTATCACTTCCTGTCTGTCTGCACAGACCTCCAGACCTTTATGGCAAACTAGTGCTGGGAATAAAGATGTGTACCTCCATGATTGGCTCTGTTCCCAGTGTGGCCTTGAACTTACAGAGATCCAGATGAATCTCTGCCTCCTGAATGCTAGGATTAAGGGTGTGTGCTACCACTGCCTGACTTCTATGTTTAATATAGTGGCTGGCTTTTTCCTTTGATCCTCAGATAAGCTTTATTGGGGTGCACAAATAAAATATCACCACATTACATCTTCACCATCTTTCTGTTTTCTTGGCTGTCCTTGAACTTGATCTTTAGACCAGGCTGGCCTCAACCTCAGAGATCTGCCAGCTTCTGCCTCCCCAATGCTAGGATTAAAAGCCTGCTCCAATACAATAGGCTCTAAACTTTTCTTTAATTACTTTCCACAAGTTGGAAACTTAGCTGGGAAGGATCTTGTCCTGAGGTTGCCACTCTCTTTATTCCATTTCTGAATCTGTTCATCTCCCTGAACAAAGAATTTAGCTCCATTTTGCTTTCTGGTGCTCTTTTCTCCTCAAATATTTTAACATCCTTTGCTGGCAACAATTATATTTAAAGAATACAAATTCAGGATTTTTCTCTCCAATTTTTCTCTTCAACGCAAATCCCTGAAGTTCCCAAAACTTTGCCAGTTGATCCAAGAAGTACAATTGCATTTTAGTCATTGCTTATATTAGGCTGTTTTGAGATCTCTTCTGCCAACGGAATTAATGCAAAACGCTTCACTTTCACCTCAAGCAGAATCTTAAGAAAAAGGGCAAAAGGCAACCACTTCCTTCACCAACATATCACAAGAATGATTTCTAGGCAACATACTAAAATTCTTCTCTGAAACCTCTTGAGCCAGCTCCCGACATTTCAAATTACTATTAGCACCATTGTTTCTCATGCTCCTACTAGTGTGCCTCACTAAGCAGTGCTTAAAGCATTCTCCTTCTTTCCTAACCCAAGGTACCAGAGTCTATATTACTCCAAGCAAAAACATGGCCAGGCCTATCAGCAATACCCCAGCCCCTGGCACCAACTTCTGTTATGGGGTTTTTTATTGCTGTGAAAAGACACCATGAGCATGGCAACTCTTACAAAGAAAATATTTAATCGAGGGGGCTTGCTTACAGTTTCAGAGGTTCTGTCCATTATCATCATGATGGGGAGCATGTCAACATTCAGGCAGACATGGTACTAGCTACATCTTGACCAAAGGCAGCAGAAGTCGACTGACAGTCACACTGAGTGAAGCATGAGAAAAAGACCTCAAAGCCTGCCCCCATAGCGACACACTTCCTCCAACAAGACCACACTTCCTCCAAACAGGCCATACCTACTCCAACAAGGCCACACCTCCTAATAGTGACATTCTCTTTGGTGGACCATTTTCTTCCAAACCACCACAGACATCCTATTAATGGTCATTCACTGTCCACCTCTGTATCTGTGATGTCTAAATTTGGGTGTGAATTTGATGTGATTTAGAATCACCATGGAAATAAATCTGAAGGTATGTTTTCTAGACCTGGTAAATTGATGTACAATACCAATCTGAAATGTTGCCAGAGTCCAGCTCCAGATGAAGGCAGTGTCTGAGGATGGGAGGATGCAAGAGCAGAGATGGAGAAATCAGTCACATGACACTTCTGAGATATATAGGAAGGAAGCACATCTCAGTGTGGCTTTTCCTACTTTGACATGAACCATGCCTGGCAGGACAGGTCTCAGCAGAGAGTGTAAGGAGTTGGCAGGGAAAGGAGGTGAGCCAGACTATGGTGGTGGTGAGAATCTTGCAGCCTGACTGACTAGCAACCAGAGTTCTTTATTTATACAGAATTTAGTAAGCAGAGATAGATTCATGTTGTTCCAAAACTTAGATCATATCTTTTTGGTTTTGGACATGTGTTTCACTTCCTCTTGCTCATCTTTTAGTCATTACTAATAAACTATGACAGAACAGAGTTATTATTTCCAATCATTTTCCCGCAAGTTTGATATCATTAATAAACAGAGTTATCATTATCTTACTTCTATAACCCAATTTTTAAGAATCTAGAGGCATATAGCAGCCTGTTCTCAGGCTAGTAGCATTTGTGGCTACAAGGACATTAGACCAAAACAAAATCTTCAAGCCAGCTCAGGCATTTTGCCATATCCCAAGCAGTGTATTATTAACTCTTAAAGGTCAGAGAGCCCAAGAAAAATCCTCAGGCCAAAACTGCTGCAGTTATTATTCAAATTCTGATATAACACAATGTTCATATTTTATATCTTTATAGAATTTGTCTATATGTCCTATCCTGGAATTCTGTTGTTCCTTAGTCATATGCCATCATAGTGGCTCTGCATGAGCTAACTTTTCTAAGAAAAAGAGGTCCTGACATACTTTTATCATCTTTCTACATCATTATTTGCTCATTAATATAAGTCTCTATGTAAGGCAGAGGTAATTTTAGCTAATTTAACTTTGTTACTGTATATGCCACGTAATTTTCTGAATGTATAGTGAGAAGAGGCTTGGAATCTGATCTGTGGCCAACTCCTCTAGCCCACCAAATCTTGTTGACCTTTTTAAGTTTACCTTGTTTTGCTTATCTTGTTCCTGAGTAAGTACAGAGACAGATGTTTAAAGAATGTCTCATAGCCTCATAAAGAGAACTCTGTCTTCTTTATGTGTGTCACAACCTCCAAAGCATAAAGAAGACCTTCAAGTAGCTAAGGATATCTCCCTAAAAGTGTGAGGGGTAATATGTTCAGGAGTTCCCTAGGGAAGCTTAGAAGCAGCATTCCTGGGAGACAGCATAAGTGATTCATAAGAAATTTTCCATCAACCCAATATCCTTAAATTGTATAAATATTAAAAGTGCCCCAAGTGTGCAACAGGTGGAGATGAAAACCAAAGATGGCATGGTGGCCATCATGGTGCTCAGTTTTGCTGGATCTTTGTTAAGCAGCTGTGCTGGCTTTATGACTTTTGCTGTTCCCATCAGATATGGCTATGCCAAATTGTGTTTGGCTTCAGTCTATGTAAGGGAATCCTAAACTGCATAAAAAGGGAAAGCTACCTGAGCATCAAATTTCATCCCTTTTTGTTTGGTGACCATTAACAAAATTTGACCAGTCAGATTCTGGATTGTGCCACCATTGCTTTCCCATCCATACTTGAACTGTAAGCCCAAACAAACCTTTCTTCTGGCAGTGATTTTCCTTGGGTATTTGACCATAACAAATATAACAATAACCAATACAGAAAATTCATATCAAGAAGTAGAGTGGATGCTGTGATAAACATGTTTATATGATTCATAGGTCTTCAGAGCTGGTGTATGGGAAGAAGGCAGAAGAATTTACAAGTGCAAGCTACATGACTCCTAGAATGATGCAAATAGATCTCAATGGGTCATACTAGTAGGAGCTTAGGAGCCATAAAATGCCATAAAAATTGAAGCTAAATAGAGATACAATGGAGAATATTAAGTGACAGAATAAAAAATAGGCCTTATGGACCTTGTCCTTCAGTACATGCAAAAGCCATACAGAGTCACTACAGTACATTGTAAAGGACACTGATGGGAGAAGACACTTGTAGGTAAGGAGATTAATTGGCTGACAACTACAAACATCTAGCTATGACCCAAAGGCCTTCCTTGTGCAACTCTCCACTGTTGGTTTGACTCCTCATGAGTCTCAATATCCACCCAAGTAAATAGAGAAAGCAACAGTGAATTAACAGTGAGAGAGGGCTACTGAGTAAGGATGTACTTATGTGAACAAAATATCCAATGGAAGATCATAAAAGGGACATTATTCTATAATTACATGGTTTTTGCTCTTTGTTGGAAGTTGTGGAGTTTGTTAGTTTCATTGTACTCTATTTATCATTAGTGTCAGTTTTCTCTCTTCGTTTCTAAATGAATAAATTTTCCTTTCTAAAGTATTATAATATAATTTTCTAAGATGTCAATCATTATTTTTAGACTAAAGAATCCTTTATGAATTATCTCAATATGAAGGTTCTTGTGTTGAATTCTGAAAAATATTTCAAGCTCCCTTGAATTACCACATTCAGTAATTTTCTGTCAACCAAAATCAATTGAAACATGCAGGAGGCCTTGTCATCAAACTTATTTGTCCCTTAAATGCTCTATATCATGTTTAGAAATTCCTATTCCTAGATTATTTGACACAGGCCCACTATATCACCAGGTCTGGGCTGGAATTTTCCATGTACAAGGGGCTATGCAGGAACTTCTTATAATCTTCTTGCTTGGCAGGCTAATGTTTGGATTGCAGATGTCAGCCACCACTGCATGCCTCTTGATTGCCTGCTTGGTTTATGCTTCATATAAAAACACGAGAAGCATAATTCATTGTAAGCTCCTTATACTCAGACTCAACTGAGCACAGAAGCAAGATAAGAGTTCAGGAACCATTTTGGTTATGAGTGAGGTAGTGCTGATTACAGGACCTATAATCATGGAAGAAACAGACTTCTGGATGTGTTTGTGAGAGAACATTTAGGCTATCATAATTATGGTAGGAAGATCTATGCTAAATAGGGGTTGCATCATTCCATAGGCAGTGGTCTCAGACTACATAAAAAGAAGAAACCTAGAAGAAAACAAACATTCATAGCTCTCTGCTTCCTGAGGACAAGTACAGAATGACCAGAAATCTTATGCCTCCTACACCATACTCGGCAAGTACAAGCTTTAGGTTTAAGAACCTTTACCACCCCCCCCGAGAGAGAGAGAGAGACAGAGACAGAAACAGAGATAGTCAGAGACAGAGAGACAAAGAGAGAGGCAGACAGAGAGGTTAGGTAGAGAGAGAAATAGAGAAGGGATAAAGAGATAGAGAATAATGAATTGATATGGGAAACTCTCTAGAAGCTCTGCTTGCAGCTGCATAGATAAGCTAGAATGGTGTGCCTAGCTCAGGCCCCAACATTTTGGCTGTATTTAGAACACTACTCAGCTCATCATGAAGTTAAGAAGGAAGCATGATCATCTTGATGGAATTTCTCAAGGAGTCCTTTACCCTGTTAATTATCAATACTTGAAAGTCAAGAACTGTGCAAACTATAAGCAGAAGTGACAATTCATTTCCTGAAGAAGGCTGTCAATCTTTACAAAAGATCCACCATATGGAGCTATATATGATCCACTAGGAAAATCACAAACCTGGAAGCCACAAGAGATATTCCACTGGAATATCCAAAGTACTTGAGTCATTAATCAATGTGTTTTGCAACACACATTCGAGTACCCAGAAGACCACATTTCATTGTCAGTTGATGTTTCAGATGCTACACTTTCAAAGCCTACCTGATATATTCTTTCATAAGAAGGATATTGTCTGTTTTTCCCCTTTGATTTCTTTTGTGCAGACTCAGTTTGATGACTTTATATGTGGAACACAGATATTGAACAGTATATCAAGTTTTTGAGCTATTCATGTTCCACTTTGTCATAAGTGTCAGTAAGTCATAATTGAGGCATTTTAAGCAGCTAGAAGGATGAGAAATGCTGAGTCCCACAAGTCACTGAAACATGCTTGTTGTATGCTCATCTGCTTCTCTATGCAACTCTATTTTTCATAGGAAAGAGGTGATGTTCTGTGAATTTAAGATGTGGAGCAATGAACTAAAACTGTCCCACTCTTCAGTTGTGCTTATACATGATTTTGGAATGCAATAAATTGAAATTTCTAAGGACTTAACAGTTGCTCTTGGTGCTACTTAGACAACACATGACATGTGGGGCAAGGAGGCATTGAATATTTTTAGAAGACATACCTCTCAAATGGATCAGTGGCCAAATCCTAGTTACCTCAGTTCATAGACACAGATATCTACATCTAAGGCAAAGGAATATATGATAGGACCTTTCTCAGGATTTGAATTAAGGTTATATGAGGATATAATGAATTTTTGACACAAGTGTGGAAACACTCAATGTTTGAAATACCAACAGATATGATAAGAAACACAGGTATGCCTGTTACCTTCCTCAATTTCAGAGAATAGTATGGTAAATGAAGTTCCCATACCTCACATGTCTTTATGAAGACAACATTTTTTTTGCTTTATATAACCTTGAACATGCTGGCCTATGAAGCAGGCTTCTCTGCTGAGCTGTAAACTTGTGACTCAATAACTAAAGGTGGTGTAATGATGAAAATAAAACTGTTGTTCAAGTTTCACTCAAGTGCTCTAATGCTCCCTATTTCTCTCAGTCCTTCCTGCAATGATCAGGAGAGGCAACTTCACCAACTGCTCTCAGCCTTTTCTGCTATGTTAGTAATCACCAGAAGTATAGCATGCTCAAAGCCTGAGTTCCATCCCTAGTACCAAAATGATACTAAGAGAGAGTACATATTGGTGTTGCTTGCTCAACTATAATTCCCAAATAGAAAAAGTAAGAATTCCTTGTGGGTTAAGAGTCTAATGATAAGTTCTATTTTCCATGATCTCCAACAAGCTTGCTACATAAGATAAATGAAAACATGCATTCCCACATACATAGACAGGCTCATTCTCATTTCATGCAGAAATACTGCATAATGGACAGTTCATTCAATTAACAGAGGGGAAAACATATTTGTGACTGTATTTTATAGTCAAATAAAGGGAATGATATTCCATATTCTCAAATAAAGAAAGTCAATATTGCAAGTATGTATAAAACCAGAGGTTAACTGACCTAAGCTCAGTGTTAGCTCTCCCCTGTAATACCTGCTCTTGAGAGGTAGAGATGGGGTGATCATGAGTGGTAATCATGAGTACAGGATGAGCCCAGTAAGACTCAGTGTCAAAGAGCAACAACAACAGCAAAGCTAACAACATACTACCATGGATCCTAATCAGAAGAAGTATGTTTCCCCCACTCAGGGTCAAGACCACATAAGTATAAGGTTCTTACAACAAAATATGTATGAACAAATACAAATATTCATAATTTTATGGAAGGAACACTGTATGAAGGACACACAATATTTTATTTTAATGTTGCATTTGTTATTATTTTTATTGAAAATAGATTCTCTCATACAATCAGTGCTGTGATTTGTAGCTAAGGCCTTGTGCTTGCTGAGCCTGTGATCTACCACTGAACTACCCTCTTAGCACCTTAGCATTATGTGAAAATTAGCCTCTGAATGGTTACCTTCAGGTGCCAACTAGACTAGAGAGTATTTTAAGGTTTATTTTTGAGTGTCCCTTATTGTATTTTCATAGAAGCTTGGCCTATGATTCAAAGGGCTGAATAAGGAAAATCCACTCTTAATGCAGGTGTCAAAATCTAATGTACCCCAGGGACTCAGCTAGGACAAAATGGCATGACAACACAAATGAGACACAGGGAAAGACATTAAATAATCACCCTTGCACTTGGAGAAAAATTCTAGAAATCAATGATTGAGCAAACCTAGTGTCTACTTGATGGGAATGTCTTTCTAAAAATGTGTTGCTCTGATTGGTTGATAAATAAAGCTGTTTGGCCAATGGTGAGGCAGAATAAGGTTAGGCGGGACATTCGAACTAGGGGAAGAGAAG
>LZPO01017377.1:311872-328314 GCA_001675575.1 Neotoma lepida | reverse complement strand
TGCTTGTCAATGGCTACACAGAGGGGCTGCTTGCAGGGCTGCTTTCCTTTGTAGCAGGTTCCTGGTATATCTTGTGTTTTTTCATTCCTCCCTCGCCCCCCCCACACACACCCTCCAACAGAAGAGTCACCATATATTCCAGGCTGTCCTGGAACTCTAAGCTCATGCAATCTCCCAGCCTCAGACTCCCAAATACCTAGGATGACAAACCACTGCACCATTTTTAAGTCCAGAAAGTCTCTTGGAGCTTCAGTGGGGTAGGAAGTGAAGGTGAGGTAGGAAGTATGACTTTTCCCTTCCCAGGGTCTTCTTAGCACTTTATGACCCATCAAGGATCCTCAATTTCTATGAGGCCAGTGAGGACACACTGAGTCTCAGGTGAGCTCAAACTTATGACTGCTGAATGGCTGGGATCAAAATGAACCCTGGACAGCAGGGCAGAGGGAGAAGGAATCAGAGCGGGGGGGCACAGCTGTGCATACCTTGATGGTAATCACATTCATACACATGCCGGGGACAGGCTTAGATTCCACAGCACTGCTGGTCTCCAGTGGGCTGGCATGTCTCCATTCCCAGGGCAGGTTAACTGAGTGGCCTCCTGCTGAGGCTGGGCAATTGCACCTCTGAAGGCTATTGATTTAAAGAGGTCACACTGCNCTGGCTTTCTAGTCAGAGGCCCCATCTGACAGGACCAATTTACAAACTGAAAGGCTTTTGGCGAGCCCCGGAGATTGGGCTTTTCTATTTTCTCAAGTCAGTCAACGCAGGAAGAAAAGTGGCCTCTGGACAATAGTTACTCTCTCTCTCCCAAAAACACAGGAAACGCCTGCCGGCTTCAGACAGGATGAAGTGACAGAATGATAGGCACAGGCTGGAGACCCAGAGTATGCAACTTCGCCCTCTGTACTCCTATAGACCCGAGGGAGTGCAGACAAGCATGACCTGAGCCTGCTGCTGCCCGGCACGGAAGGCACCTGCCCTCTGCTCACCTTGCCTTCGAACTCCTCAAACGGGCTCCGGAAATGCCCATCTTCTCCATCCATGTCACATGGATGTGGCTGGAAAGGAGNACAGTGAAAGTTAAAACCGGAACTATGGAGTGAAACACAGCGACTCCCCAGCAACCCATTAGCATCTACTGTGGGACTGTACTGGGCTAGGCTTNGGGCTAAGTAGGGACATACGGAGGTATGAAAAATGTCCCTCACGGTCTCAGGCATTTGAACTCTGNTTTCCTAGTTGGTGGCANGGGAGGCTTAGGAGGTGTGGCCTTGCTGGAAGGGGTATGTCTNTGGAGGTAANCTTTGGGNTTAAAAACCTCATTCTGCTTGCGGGTTGCCCTCTCTGCTCTGACTTGCATTTGGAGATGTGAGCTCTCAGCTTCCTGCTCCTGCTGCACTTCCTACTCCTGGCTGCTGTTTGCTGCTGTGCCTCCCTGCTGTGATGGACTCTCATCCCTCTGGAATCATAAGCCCAGATAAATTCTTACATAAGTTGCCTTGGGCACAGTGTCTTATTAAAGTGACAGATAAGTAATGAACACGGGTGGTAAGGAAGGGAGCCATCCAGAGGATTGGCAGTCCAGCAGGCTGCANGCACGATCCAGAGCTCNTCTCGGAGCCTACAACCCCTCAATTTCTTCTTTTAAGACTTATTTTAATGTTAACTNTCTATATGTGTGGGGAGGGGGTATGTGCACGTGAGCGCAGGTGCCCAGAGAGGCCAGAGGCATGAGATCCCCAGGAGCTGGAGTTACAGGCAGTTGTNAGCTACCCCTACACAGGTGCTGGGAACTACACTTGGGTCCTCTGCAAGAGGAGTATACACTCTTAACTGATGAACCATCTCTTTAGACCCCTANGCCTTGAATTTGGGGTTTCAACCCTGAATCACAACAAAAGCAGACACAAGGAAATCTCAGGCTGGGTCTGGACAATGTCTAAGGATTTTGCCAACAACCTCATAGGAAGCTATACTCCAGAAATCATATGAAAAATGTGAGGTTGTTTATATGTGTTTTCCTAGCTTTTGCAGAGTCAAAGAAGAAAAAAAAAGACTAAAATGTAGTTAAGACCACAACCGACTAGATACAAAGGAACCAGAAGCCAGAAGACCAGAGCCGAAGTGCAGACAGGCTGCTTACTGAAGCCTATTTCTGCAGACTGAGCAGCCACTTCCTAATGCTAGTATTAAATTACCTAGGACTGTTTCATAGTGTCATTTTGAAAATCAAATGAGAGCTAATGTGTGTCAGCCCTTTAAAAATTACAAACCATTCTATGAATGCCTTGACCGAATGCTTTCAAAATCGTCTCTGACTGTCATCACCAGACAGAATGGAAAGGCCAAAGCTTCCCAGATAGCCTGAAGAGCTTCCAGAAACCAGGTTGATTTTCCAAAGCCATCCCTAGGGTAAGTACACAAAGCCCAGGATAGCTTAATGATGCTGTTATCGTAAGTTACAGTGGTAGGAATGGTGTTGTCCTTCTTACTGCCTGTGACTTAGAGGACCTCGCTGTGAGGTCGTCTCATTACTATACACTTTTCACATATGGGGAGACTGGGGTTTAGAGAGCTAAGTAACGTCACNGAAAGATAGTAAGAGCCAGAGGTTGGGGAGGACTGCAGCAAAGTGGTGTCTTCTAAACGTGCGAAGGCTGATACATTCATGAACTCACAGTCTCTGTGACTTTACCTATACAAACCTGCACCAGTCAACATGCCGGTGCGGGTAGGTGAGAGGTGCATGAGACCCTACCCCTGGCAGGTGATGGATGCTGATGGAGGGAACTAATTGTACTCAGTGGGTTATGAAGGAGGAGGAGGAGGAGAAAGAAATGAAGATGAAGTTGGGGGGTTGGAGAGGAGAGGTGGGGGTGGATATAATCTAAATACATTGCTAAAGAATATAGAATTAAAACAGAAAAATGAACAGTTAAGTGGCAAGGGCCAAGATCACACAGCTAATCCATGATGGAACCAAGATTCAAATGTCCTTTTCTACCCTCCTCTGGTGTGACAACCGGAGACTGCTGAATGAGTTAACAAAACCATGACTTGGAGATTTGTACAGGAAGAAAACACTCATTTTGGTATGCTGTGAGACTTCCTGTCTCCTCCATCCAACTCTCTCAGCCTCCAAGGCTCTACCANGAGGCCACTGATGCTACCATCACACACAAGATGCAACAAACCNAAAGCCACACATAGGTTCTTAAGAAGGAAAAAGCNATAGTTTCACACATACAATTTCAAGTGGTTTTTCAGGAGAGGAAGTTGTTCTATTGTTCATGTAATGCACTTNAAAGTCTAGTGACAAGCCCATAAATTCTAGATGGAGCATAATATTCTACTATTCTGGGGAGCAAAGGTATGAAATTGCATTTTAAAGGGCAGATCCAAGTGAGGCAGTACACCCTTGAATCCCAGCCCGTGTGAGACAAAGGCTAGAGGAATGGGANCTCANTGCCAGCTTGTGCTACATAGCAAGACTGTGTCTCAGGCACGTACATAACAATCCAGTGTGTGCATATGGACAGATGCTGTCTGTATCAGACAGTCTGCCAACAAAAGGGAACCATACCACAGGATGTGGGAATGCTGGGACCCAAGGAATGGGAGGATGTGTTTACATAATGACAAAGTACCTCACAAGTGTTCATTCATTCACCTGGAGCAAACNGGAGACTGCCCCGGGTCTGTGAGTAAATACAGTGAGTGGTGAACAAGGTTTTGCTCTTGTCTCAATGTGTCTGTTCCTCTGGTAGAATGTGTGCAGAAACACATGGCAATGACGAAGCAACCCAACAAAGGTAAGGAAGGAGTCTTGTTCCTAAACTGGGTGCTGATATCATCTTAGCAACCCTGCTCAAAGGCACACAGTTGAACCNGAGAGTGGCTGGTTCACCCCAAGAATCTCCCTCACTCCAAGCAAGGCAGCCAGGCCCTTTGAATTTCTAACTGTCCATGAGTTGGAGGTGAGGACATAGGAATTCCAGAAGGCCAAGGCCTTCCTATCTCCTGTGAAGTCCCGAGTTCAACAAACACTTTACCACTGAAGTGTGTGTGTGCTATACATACATGAGGTTATGGTGTGCTGTGTGTGTGTGTGTGGCATGTACAAATGCATGTGAGTAGTGTGTGTGTGTGGCATGAGTCTGGCTATGTGTACATTATACATGCACAGTATGTGTAGGGTTGTGATGGAGTGTATAGTATACATACATGGTGTGTGTATATGAAAATATGCAGTCTGTATGGTAGGTGTGAGTATACATGCATGATATTTTTTTGATAGGTATATGTGGTATATAGTATGTATGTGTGATATGTGTGTGCTGTGTATATAGTATGCATGTGTGATATGTGTATGTGGTGATTATGTGGTATATAGTATGTGTCTGTGATGTATGCAGTGTGTGTGTAGTAGCATGTGTGGTATGTTGTATGGTGGGGATGTGGTGGAGTATGGTGAGTTTGTGTGTATGGTATGTGTATGAAGTTTGATGTGCATGGTGTGGTATGTATATGTTGAGACAGAGGTGGGCACAGAGAGGAAGAGAGTAAAAGTTTCTGTGAACTAGAATATGCTGGAAGTCCCAGGCCTTGGAATCCCAGAATCCCTCGTATGGTTCCATTGCCATGCTCTGGAGACCACAGAAGGCTCTCTGCCNGAAGGCTTGTGCTTTACCAAGCTACATACCAAGTGCAGCAGCCTGTGAACCTATGAAGGAACGTATGATTAGATCACAGGATGGCCAAGGCAGACCAATGGCCAGAAGAGACTTCTAAGACCACAGGAGATGGAGACAGGGAGTCCCAGTGGTGACCAGGATTGAGCTGCTGCCAGCCTGGTTCAGTTAACAGAAACCAAAACAGACTTGTAGATTCTGTGGTGTCCGCCGTGATACATTGTGGCTCCTCTAACGTCCCTGTGTCCACANTGAGAATGAGAAGAGCCTGGGAGTGAAGACACTGAGCTACCATCTACAGCTAGCGCTCAGGAGCCAAACCCAGGACAGGCCTAGTGCTGCAGGGAAGTTAACAAGTGGGCTGCAGACCTGGGGAGCAGTCACACCTGATAGAGACTAACTACAGGAAGATGAAGCAGATGACAGGGCATTTCCTGCCAGATAAACTCATACCGAAGCCCCAGACAGATGGGTCCTCAGGTGGGATGTTCCCACTCATCTGTAGAAACACGAGCTTACACGGTTGATTATTTCCAATAAAGAACATGTCTATTCCCCTGCCACTTGTTCAGAAAGGCAGGCTTACCCACTAGAGGGCACTTTTAGTAGCAGCTACGTACNGTCCATTTGGGTGAACAGCAGAGGGGCGGAGCTAGACTTGTGTCATGTGAAGACATTCCCTCACCCCTGGGTCCTGTCCCATGGAGCAGAAAGATATCACACACACACACATACTCATCACACACACACACACACACACACACACACACACACGTTCATGTATATGAGTGCATGTGGAGGATACAAGGGCACATGTGTGACTGTGTATGGGTGTAGACTAGTGAACAGCCTCTGGTGTCATTCCTTAGACGTTATAGTACTATGGATCAGAGAAATAAATGTTACCATTCTTAATATATAAATACTCTATTAAATTAATAAGAAACTTCAATGTCTGCTGTGCAGTAGTGTGAAAGCTTAGCATAACAGGATTGCATACAGTTGTGGGATAATCTTTTTGTGCACTGTGAAGATGTGTCTTTGCCAAGGAGCCTTCTGATTGGTTTAATAAAGAGCTGAATGGCCAATAGCTAGGCAGGAAGAGGTTAGGCAGAACTTACGGGAGAGAAAGGAACTCAGGGGATTAAATCCAGGCAGGGGGTTTAATCTAGGATTAAATCTAGATGAGAAGCCAGCGAGACACGAAGGAAGTCAGACATACAGAATTGAGGAGAGGTGAAGAGCCACATGGCAGAATGTAGATGAATAGAAACTGGTTAATTTAAGTTATAAGAGCTAGTGGGACAAGGCTAAGCTAAGGCCAATCTTTCATAATTAACAAGTCTCCATGTCACTATTTGGGGGCTCCTGGTCCTGACAAGAAAGTACTACTACAGCATACCTCATGTGGATTTCCAGCTACAGCATCCCCCATTTCTCTGAAATTCAGACAGAAATGAATTAAACGTGAAAAAGCAAGTTTAGCCAATGACTAGGTTCTTTCAGAGAGAATTTCCTCTAATGGGAAATTGATTTCACACCCAGGATTTTCAGTTTCTGCTAAAAAAAACTGTATAGCTGAACCTCTAAAAGGAATCTTTCCCCTTTCCTGCGCCAACCCACAACACACCCTGAAGTTTTCATTGGAGATAAGGGTTTCTGCTCTCCCATGGATTCTAGAGTGCTGAGCGTGGTGAATTCTGAGAGACTGCCCGTCTTACCCCAGANGCTACCCTTCTCTCTTCGGAAAACCTCACTGCCAGATCCTCTGCTGGCCTCGAGGAGAATGTGAAGTATGAGGGTTGGTACATGGCAGAGAGAGCCACAGTATGTATGTGATGTGTGTTAGGATATGTGTGTATGGTGCACATGGTATGTGGTCCATGGGGTATATATACAGTTTCTGGATGTCTATGTGAATATTCTATGTGTGATGTATGTGTGGTGTGTGTGTGTGTGTGTGTGAGTTATGTATTACTGGTATATGTGCATACTGAGTGGTATGTTGTTATTGAAGTATATGGTGTGTATTATATATGTACGTAGTGTGTGGCATGGGATCATCAACATCTCTCTAGAAAATTCTTCAATTTTCTCCATCTTCTAAAGGTTCAGTGGGACCTACTCAATCTGTACCAGGGACCTTGGAATCTTTATCATCAGTCCAATTGTGTCCAGAATTGTCTAGATCTGCCCAAGGGTCTTTAGGACCTTCACCACCTCAGCAAAGTTGTTTAGAAGGTTCACTCTCTGCCCAAGGGGCTCTGGGAACATATATTGTGGTATGTTTATGTGATATGGTATGTACAATATATGTGTGTTTTGTGTGTTGCATGTTTGTGTTACGTATTTGATGCATGTGTTGTGTGTATACATGATATACACAGTGTGCATGCTGTACATGTGTATATGTTTATGTATAGTGTGTATGTGGTGTTATACTGTGTTCATAAAGATGAGGGATGCATAGATGGAACATATCTGGTACATATGTTGTATACATGTCTACTGTACATATAGTATGTGGGTTGTGTGTAATGTGTATAGCTGGTGTGTATGTATATGGTATGTATACTGAATTTGTGTGTACTGTGTGCACATCCCTGCCCCAGATCTCAAAAGCCTCTGCCAGGCAGTAGGACAGCTGGTCAATAGGCTGTTGATGGTGTCTTTCTCCTCAGCCTTGACTTTTCTGGATGAGTAAATTCCCAGTACTATAGAGCAAAGTGGAGGCAGCAGGAGGCACACCCAGGGAAGGCCCCTGGGAGGTGCCATCCTTTCAAACTTCCTCTAGAAGCATCAACCAAGATCCAGGGGCAGGTCACTCAGCAGTGGGTGCCTCCCAATGCTGCATTCCACCTGTGGCCTAATGCAGAAGACATGCCCCCACAGAGTAGACGCACAGAGCCTTGGCCTTCTTCTCTGAGAACACTCTCAAGCAGAAGTCACCGTCCTTGAAGGGCTCAAAGGTGGATGGCACCACCAGGTACTGTCCTGGGGGCAGTCGGACCCGGCTGGACACTTCCCGAAGGTTCATGTAGGTGCTGGAGCGAGCGGAGGGCTGGTGGCCCAGGAAGAAGTCCCGGCCCAGGTGTGCATCCGTGTGACTCTCCAGCTGCGCAAAGCAATGGGCAGAGTCAATTTCTCNTTGGAGTTCAGCCCAACCCTGTCGAATTAGGGATTGTTCNCTGCCCCTAGTGTGTAAGAATCAGGAGTGTGTAAGAATCAGTGTAAGAATCCAGTCACAAGCTAGCTCACTATGTCTCAATCATCAGATGGATTGAACTGCCTCCTGAGTGCCAAGCCCAATGNGTCTGTGGCCTTAACTGTGACCTTGGCCAGTTCCTCTGCCTTCTAGGTCTCCCCAGTTAAAGAGAGGAGCTTGGGGTGTCTAGTGTGGGCTTTGCATATCTTTCCTCATGATTGCAGCAGCCAGCACTCCGCAGCTTTTTGTGAGAACAGCGTTGACTCTCACAGTCCAGATCAGGGGCTGAAGAAGGAAACTTTAACCCTGGTCCTCAAGCGAAGTGCCCTGTGAGGTGACTAAGGTGACCAGGCTCTGAAGGAGACAGACAGAGAAGCCAGATACCCAGGCCTTGTTCTAGGTCCCTCCTGGCCTCCTGGGGATCAGGGTTCTTCCTCAGAGAGGGTAAGATACTCCCATGAATCTGCTGTGAGGAAGGGCGGGAGGAGGCTGCCAGTGTGTGACACAGGCTAATTACTAACCGCAGAGTGCTCCGAAAACACAGGTGCCAACATGGTTAGTGCTGTAATTAAGCCTCCCCAGAGCTCTGTATCCTTGCAATCAATCTTTATATGATGCTGGTGACAGAGGCAGGTGCAGGCAAGCTGCGAGAGCTGAAACACCCACCCTGGAGTGGTCAGTATCCATGCATGGTCACCAGACCTCCTCTGAATCTCAGTGCTGCTGATCAGGGGAGAAAAGTAGCCCCACCCNCCTGTCGTCATTGCCATGGCTGGAACTCCTCAGGGGTCCTTCCATGTGACAACTAGGACAGTCACAATGCTTGGGATTCTCTCTGCAAATGTTTCCACCCTGGACATAAGTGTGCCGGGCCATCAACAGGGCCACAGCCAACATCTAAGTGTAACAAGTTGAATGCCATTCTTGGTCACCCTGATGGAAATGAGGAGGAAAGAGACCAGCAGGAGAAGGGCTGTCAGGGCAGGTGGGCAGCTAACTGGTATCTGGGCTCGTCTGGGGAAGGACAAACAGAGTTTCTAGAAGAATCCAAGGGTGGAACCAACCAAATAATCCCCNTTTAGGAGGCCAGAGTGCAGTGGGACCTGGAGCCACGGAGGCAAGAACTGGGTCTCTTCTGTGCTATCAGGGACCCCATCCAGTTAGGTGTCAAGGATCTCTGGCCTTGACATAACNCAGCTAGCAATGTTGGGATCAAGTGNACTCAACTGATGGTGATTCTCAAAGGTGAGGCTAAGGTCAACAGGTAAACCCTGCAGGGTGGGGCATGTCCAAACTGTTATATCCACCCCAGACCCATAGAGCCAGATGCTATAGATGTGAGGCCCAATGGTCTGTGATTTAACAATCCCTCCAGAGATTCTGAGGCAAGTTCAAGATTGACCAGAAGTCTCTGTGACACTTGCAGATCACATGATCAAGGGCATGGTGGGTGCTCCTAGGGAAAGTTCTACCACTCATACATAGGACCCCACACTCTTATGGATGAGGCATGTCTGATGGGAGGCACCATTCACCACACTTAACTCAGGTTTGGTTTCCAGTATTTCCTAGTAGCGAAAATAATGCACCAAACCACCACCCTGTCTGTTCCCTCCATGATACATAGCATGCATTTGTGATCAGTCTGGGAACACAGTCTGGGCCCAAACCTATAAATCTGGGCCCTGTGGGTCTACCCACATCTCTGGTCAGACAGAACCTGGGAGAGGAGAGAAGGCAGCAGCCAGTCACACGCCACTGCATAATTAGTGCAACTGACTCCAGGTCAAAACCCAGTGATGGCTACACATTGGCGTCAAGGGGCTGTTTATAAACTCACAATGCCTGTATTCTCCTGACCCCAGGATGCTGCTATATAACTTTCTGGGATGTAGCCTGTGTACTGAGAGTTTAAGACTTCCTAGACTGCGGCTGAGATGATCCAGGGCAAGCAGGCTCTGGGTCCTTGCTTTGTGTTGACGGTGCTCTCCTGTGGAGCCATGCAGGTCCCCTCTCATGAGTGCTTCCACCAGCTGAGGTGGTACCAGTGAACAAGGCNTGGGAGGTCAGAGGGAACCTCAAACCATAAGGACACTCCTGATGGGATTCCCTAAACCAGTTGTGAATTACTGAGGAGCATGGGACAAGCCAGAGAGTGAAGCTGGCACTTCCCTTTCTAACCAGCCGCCAGGGCACTTGTTTCTGTTGGCCAGACAAAAAGAGACCTATAGCATGCTGCAATCACCTTAGTCAGACCAAGCCACCATTCATATAGGGGCAAGGATCACCCCTGTCCCCTTCCCAAAGGGCCTGACAGGTGGGACTTGAGCTTGTTCTCACCGGCTCTCAAGGCTACCAGCTCACCAGATCAAAAGAGAATCCACGGGAGAGCCTGACTCCACTGCTGGAACGAGCCAAAGGCAGGCATNCCCTTTCTTACCAAATGAAGACCGCCTCTGTGCATGTGATACTCACATACCTCCTTGGGAATCTGCAGGACAAAAGACAAGAAAGAGCAGGTCACCNNAGCGCTCAAGCCCCTCCCTTTGTGCATCTCTTCCCACACCTTGCAGACAGACAGATGGCAACACACAGGGAGGAAGTTGGAGCTGAGATGAAAGGGAGTGAGCATTTCTGAACTNGGAAGTACTCAGTGGATTTAAGGTCATATGCAGACTGCTGAGTCTTAGAAATCTGAGGCCGGAGATGCCTCTATTTTTACTTTGTGTAATCTACCAGGATCTCCCAACTACTTCAAAAGTAATAATGTTTGAGCTTAAATTGGATCCAAGTTCTTCCCAGAGACTTCCTACTCTGGCCTGCCAGATCAAGGATTTGGCTGGAAAGAAAATTCCACTCAACTTAAGTCACAATTGATCCTGTCTTCAGCCATGGTGACCCAAACTGGGAATACAGGAGATTCCTCCAAGATTTTTAAATTGGAAGCAAAGGGGACCCTTTCTCTATGCTAGTGGCGTTGGGCAGTGAAGAAAGCTAGACTTGGAGAATGTCATTGACATTAGAAAAGGGGTGNGGAGAGAAAGTGTCCTGGTAGCCTGACTCCCTCACCCCAAGCATCCTTCCTCCCTGTCCTTTGCTTTGGTTACATGAGGTAGTGAATTCTTTCTCACTAGCTCAGCTGNAGCTCTCTGGGACACAACTGAAGATGTTGACTATGGAGAAGAGCTCTGAGACCCAGAGGGGGAGCTCTCCAGTGCCCAGTGTTCCTGTGTCCAGCTAGAGAACCCTAGTCCTGCTGTGTCCTCCCTCCTCTGCCCTGCCACANAGGCTGTTGGAACCAGATGAACANACTGACAGCTTAGGCCCATTGTGCAACTGCCTTCTATTCTGAGGGGAATTGGGGTTTGGCTGTCATCCCCTCGGCAGAGCTAGAGTGGNCAAGGGACACGGGCCCTCCTCTAATTTGGAGTTTAAAACATATTCAGCCACACAGAGGCCTCCTCACCCATCAGGAGCTTCTGTAATTACTTTGGCCAGCTTTCCCTCAACAACCTGGATGCTCTGAGTCCACCTGGCCCTGAGTCCCCTGAGCCAGACAGGAAGAGCCACTGCCCACAGAGACTAGAAGGGCAGGAGGGGNGCTCTTTAGCCTTCAGGGGTGCCTGGCAGCTTCTTAACTGGCCACAGGTTGTCAACCTCAGGCTAGAGTCTAGTTTCAGATAGTTACAGCCAGAGAAGGGAGACACAGGCAGGGACGAAAATATGATCTCCCTACTAGCCAAGCTACTCCCCACACCCTAGCTGCTCCCTGCAGCCCAGCTACTCCCCACACTCCAGATGCTCCCCTCACCCCNGCTGCTCCCCTTATCCCAGCTGCTCCCTACATCCATTTCCCCAATTTGACTTTAAAAATCAATCTGTTCACAGAGTTCAAGCTCTAAATTATATGCCTCCAATGACAAGAAGCNGGACCACAGATCACATACCCTGGANTATTTTATAAATGGCTNTAATTTGATACATGAAACTGACATGCTGTGTGTATTACTTANTGGTGCAAACACCATACCACACACAGCTATTGAGAAAGAATGTTTTGTTGATCTGGCACAACGAAGGAGGCCTGACAGATGAAGCACTGGCCACCGTCCCTGAGTGGCTCACCCTGCAATTGCCTCTGCCAACTTTGGTTCTTTAAAACAGTCACTAAGTTTTAAGCTGTCAGGGAGCACATGGCATGCCTTCAGGCTAGAATGTTCTCTCTTCTCCACCTTTTAAATCTAGGTCATCTTCTGAAGACCTGGTTAAAGGCTCCCCAAGCACAAAGCTGAGGTTCTATCACCATCACAGATGCCTCCTGCCCTGTCATCAGTTTCCCATTCCTATTTAGGAGCACCCAGAGGACAGAAACTGTGTGCTAGCACTCAGTGTCCCCAGCCCCTAGCTTTGCACATGGCACAGAGTAGAGGCTCAGGCAAGTTTTTGTGTTGGGATGCATGCAGGACTACTATCTCTGTAAGCAGTGAAGGTGGGTTTGCAGTATTTATGTCTAGACAGGGCTGAAAGAGCTAAGGTGGAGTAAAAATGGAGCTTAGTTACTTGCAATTATTTTCTCTTGCTGTTAAGTAGCAATTATTTTCCAACTCCCATTCTTCCAATTACACACACACACGTGCACATTCACACACACATATGCTTACATGCACACTCATATATATATATATATGTATATATATATATATATATATACATTGTTAGTGTTAATTGCCAACTTGATAGAATCTAAACTCACTTGGAAGATAAGCCTGTGGGCTTGTGTAGGATTGTTAATTTACATAAGAAGACTCACCTACTGTGGGTGGCACCATTCCCTATTTAGGATCTTGGAGTATGTAAGTGCAGAAAGGAAGCTAAACAGTGTGCAATCACTGTTCTCTTCTGTTTGCAGACACAAAATGACCAGTTGCTTCGAGTTCCTGCTACCTTGACTTCCTGCCTTTGTGGACTGTACATTGATCTGTAAGCTAAATTAAACCCTTCCTTAACTTATTTTTGTCAGACACACACCACACACACACACACACACACACACACACACACACACACACACACACCTGAAACTCTAAGTTTAAAAATATGATAAATGGAGCTGAAGGAAGATGGTATGGGCTTGGCAACTGAATTTTTCCTTGTTTCAAAATTTATTACAATACTTCTTATTATAATGCTTATTTTGTGTGCATTAATTTATACTGAGATGTTGGGCTTCTTAGCAGCTCTGGGTCTTACTGATTAGAATTGTATTTTTAAATCAAGGAATTCACTTGTAATATACCAAAAAGCTAAAAACTGAGTCTCTGTGGGATACATTGTATGGAGTCTTTGCCTGGGTAAAGAGGTAGACTATAGCATGGTCCTAGGTAGATTGTCAAGCCCTGAAGACTTGATTTACTGTATCAGGAAGATGAAGTCCGCAGAGGGGTAGTCACTGGAGAAGCCTGGCATCCTGAATTAGGGACTGAAGTCTGAGACAAGAAACAGCTGTGTTCCTCAATCCAGAGACTCCAGAACCAAAGAAGGCTGTGTGGTTCTTCTTACCCAAGCCAGTGCCTTGTGTGTTTCCAGGTGACTTCCTATGGCAGGAAGAAGGGACTATATGCAATTGGCTTCTGTAGCCAGCCACCTTCTCCCACCCTGAAATGCATTTTATTGCTCAAATGTTTTTCACCCTCATCTTCTGGGCTCCTGTCCCCTGAGACACCTCTTCTTGGAAAAGAGTCTAATATGCAAATTTGCACTGAGTTCTTACTGACAGGCAAAATGCAATAAATTGCACACCTCAGTGTTAACAGCAGAAATTCCAGCCATAGGGATGAATCTCTAACTATGGAATCCAAGCCTCAGTAAGAGCTCTATGGATGCAAGGGAGGAAAGACGGCATCTTTTTAGGAGTATTTGAGCAATAGGAAAGATGCACTCCAATTATTGACCAAAACATCCAGATCAAAGGCATCAGTATACCCTGAGGAACCTGACTCAGCTGTACCTGATAGATGGCATAGCCTATGCTGAGCAGGCCCTGGCCGATCCTCTTTTGTCGTCTGCGATTCTTCTGCATCAGACCCAGCAGCACTGTACAGCAGGATTCACTGGTGCCCTCCTCCTGGTCCTCATCCACCTCATCCAAATGGATTTTGAACTGGGGGTTGGTCCAGTAAGTGGCTGGAAATCATCCAGTAGCAATGGTCCAACAGGGGTGAGGAGATGAAGAATGGAAATTTTTAAAAAAGGAAAGAAAANTTATCCTTTCATNGTCCCAATGAAAGGATACCACTGGCCATATTGCCTGGCACAGTAGAACTGGAAACCAGGCCCCACCTCCCTNCTCCACCTCACAGGTAGATGCTTAGAATGTCTATCTTGTCTGCTTGATCGACCCATAGCCCAGAACTGTGGTGAAATCTGAGATCCTGTCATCCCAGGCTGCTCTGGACTTCACCAGGAAGCAATATCTTGCCTTCCTGGAAGTCTTTCATTTCTTCCTGTTCTTAGCTGAAGACTCCACCTGGAAGAAGCTCTTTAGAGAGAAGTGTATCTCTGGGATGGATGACAAGAGTCCCAGAAGAACCAAGGAGGCCTCTGCCTCATAGCTAGAAAGCCATCTGACTGTCATGTGCTCCACCAAGCCCAGGAGAAGCCCTAGCTTTGGATTTCAACCCCATGATGCCTTGGGACCCATCCTCTATCCCTCAGCCCAAGGGGCCTCAGTTTTCTCAGGGTCCCCTGGAGATGCTGTCACCCCCAGACAACAGGAGGCAGTCTAGAGAACACAAGACCCACATTCCCAAGAGGTGTGGTAGGTGGTTTTTGGTCATTTGGTGGGTTATAAATGTTTGTAATCATTTAGGGGCAATATAGGAATAGAGAATAAAAAGACAACCATTAACCTCAAATATTTTACATTGATATAGATTTTGGTATATTGATACAAATATAAAATTATTTTTGTTATACTGTATGTATGTTTCTACTCTTGTGTAGGGTATTATTCCTATGTAGCTCATTTTAAAATGTAATGTATAATTAAGAAATGCAGATTAGTAGTTAGTCATCTATAATAATCAAATTTGTAGTCATGCTAGGTATGTTTTCAAAGTTAAACAGATATATTTTAGATAGGTGATCTTCAAATGCTTCAGAGACCTACAAAATATGGTATTTAAAATGCTTAATAGCCTAAGGCTTTTCATGAAACGAGACACATTTGCTCCTGGCAGCACCAATCAACTTCATAAAAGCAAGATGAGCATTGAAGAACCTCCATATGGAGTTTTTTTTTCATTGTGCCAAAGCTACCCATTTGGGCAAGAAACTGTCCTTGCTTCTACTGCTGACAGTATACCATCCAAATAGGACATGCAGGATACAAAGGGAAGCAACTGCTGAACTTTGCCAAGACAAGGTAGGATAGTCCTTCAAATTTCCTGCTTCATAAAAAAGTCCACCAGATATTCTAGGCCTGTAAGCTGAAGATGGCTACCCCAATGTTGCAGATAAACCTTGGGTGACTATCAAGGCAGCCAGATGTCTCTGTTATATTTATAGTTTTGGAAGTGGCTTGCACTGCACTTCCTCTTTACTCAGGTAATAGTATATCCTTCTGGGGTCTTTAATGGAGTCAAAGACTAGATAGTTATAGTTACAGTTTTCCTTAGTTATGATAGAAGGTAAATTAGGTACAAAACTCTGGATTCATTAAGATAGGACAATTAATGGAGCATTTTCTCTAAATTTGCCAAATATAAATGGACTGGATATTGTAAATGCAATTCTTTCCTGATAATTATTCTTATTATATATAGTTTTACTATATTAAAGTTAAAATCCTTTCCTTTTTATTGAGACAAGAAGGGCTAAATGTTGTGGAATAGAATATTTGTTTAGCTGTGTTTGTGTTGCAGAATAATTGTTTAACTATGTAAAGATAGATGTGTTGCTTTTGTTTGTGGTGCATTTGTTTAATTATGTAAAGATATGTTACTGTTTCACCTTGCCTGCTTAAGACACCTGATGGGTCTAATAAAAAGCTGAATTGCCAGTAGCTAGGCAGAGGAGGAATAGGCAGGGTTGGTTGTCAGAGAGGAAAGAGGAACCAGCCAGCCAGCGGCCAGACAGACAGACACAGAGGAAGTAAGAAAGCAAGATAGACAGTAGTAGATGAGGTAAATGAGCCTCCAAGTAGCACATAGATTAATAGAAATGGGTTAATTTAAGCTATTTAGAAACAAGCCTAAGCTAAGGCTGAGCATTCATAATTAATAATAAGTCTCCATGTCATGATTTGGGGGCTGGTGGTCCAAGAAAGCCTGCAACATATGTGCCTGAAAAACCAGTGCTGTTGGGGGATACAAACAGGGGGCCTGTTAGGCCTTGTTGGCATAGCTCCAGATTTAGTAAGAAACCCTGTCTCAAAGGAATAAGAGACAGAGGGTGAAAGAGCGTGAATAAGGAGAGGTAAATAAGCGACGGTGTGGACACCTAACATCTTCTGCAAGTGTGCACACACACACATGCACACACACACA
>LZPO01017377.1:299753-311717 GCA_001675575.1 Neotoma lepida | reverse complement strand
CCACAGACAAACAACAGTTCTTGGATGGAATTGAGCTGAGAGTATAATTGAAGAAGATGGGTATGACAGATTCCGCCATGCTAGGCATTCAACTGCAAACAAAGAATTGGGGAGGAGTGTTTGTTTTAGGNTGAGCAGGGGTCGGCGGGTGTTTTTACAATCTCTGCATGATGGTGCAAACTCTATAAAACAGCATAGCATTCACATATGTCCAAGGCCCATTCATTATTTTTTTCCCCAACAGTGAGAGTACTTATTCAATTCCTCCTTCCCAAAGCCTCCATTTCTAGACTTTTTTTTTTTTTTCACTCAAGGCACAGGTGTGTATGGATTTTAAGATCAGGTGTCTGTGAATTCCAGCGGAGACAGAAAATTCGGTAATCTTCTGTACTTACTTCATTACCACGAGGCAAGAACAATCCATTTCTTCCTGNCAGCTAGCTGGCAGCACAGATGGGATTATGATTTGGTGCATGCAGATACCTTGGGCACCCCCTATGGTTCTGAGCTTCCAGAGTGATCCATGCGAATTTCCTGTGTCTTTCCTAAGAGCTTGTTAATGGTGAGCATATTTTAATTTCTCCCAAATGTAGCATTACTGCAATCCCTACATTTTTTGTTTACTCCTTAACAGAACTAGAGGAAGAGAATGGGCCATAAAAATAATACATCCCATTTGTATAACACNGCACAGTTTACAAAGCGCTTCCTCGTACACTTCAAGTTTCAATGCTCACTGTGCCCCAGTGAGTTGGAAGGTAGGAGTTATAAACCATTGTGAGGGCTGAAAAACTGAAGCTCCGGGAAAGGAATGCCCCTCAGGCCTCACAACTGTTAAGCAGACTGATGGGGGCAAGCCANCAGCTCCCCCTTCAGGCCTGTCAACAGCTGGTCTTTGCAGCCAGATGGAGATGGATGGAGTAGGAGGTAAGACCTTGTGCTCCCAGTCTGTACCCACATGGGNTTTTACAATGCTGCCATTTCTAAAGCATGCAGTGCTCTGGCTGGGTAGAAAGCGGCTGCCCCTGACCCATGCATGGAGACGCTGAGTCAATCAACNCAAATCAACAGAGCCGCAGCAGCCAGCGAAGCATGGAGCTGGGGAACTATCAAGAGGGGAGCGTGTTTTTCTTTCCTTTGTTTCTCCTGAGGGCTGGGGGTNGTTTCCAGGTGTTTCTTCAGCANCTGTCTCTGGACTCGATCTAGGAGGAGTCTACACAAGTACATGTTAGTCATCTTGCAAGAACCAAGGAGGCCACTCTCACCTTTAAGGAGCCAGAGTTAAGGCAAAGGCAGTGGTTTGCCCTAGGACATCCCCACCAGGGAGAGATCCTTGATGACCCCCCCCAACACACACACAGAATGGAACATGACCCACATATAGCCTGTGTGTGTCCATTCCTGACCCCCACAGCCTCACCCCTTCAGTCGTAACTCAGCAACACAAAGCAGCTGCCCTTCTGTGTGCGGCCCACTGAAACACTAGATTGTCTACTGACATTGTTAACTCTTCTACCCTCAAGCTCAGTGGGGTGGTGTCAGCCAGATGGACCAGGTAGGGCAGGCAGAAACCCAAGAGAAGACCAGGAGGCCTTAGTGATGGTCCAAGAACAGGTGGTGAAAAGCAGCATGCTGGGAGAGCAGGGNTGGCTGAAGCAAGGATGATTTAAACACACAGGAGCCGAGACAAGGCCTCAGGTAGACAGCTGCAAAACCACTGTTCACCCCTGCTGGCCTGGCCTCCAAGCCAGAGAAGAAACAGACCTCAGACCCACACTCATTGATTATCCAAAGATCCATGTTTAAAGCCAGGCAGCCCCAGGAGGAAAAGCCAGATGGCCTTTGCCTCACCTGGGTAGTTCTGGCAGCCCCCGGCTGTGGAGCCTCGTGTCCAGCGGCCATTGAAGAGCACTAGGTTCCATTTGTGGACCTCTTCACTGCTCAGAGAGTCTGGGGACAGGTTGCATATTTCCAGTCGAGAGAACTGCTTCAAGAAATCCGAAAAGGACATCCTGGAGAACAGAGGGACCAGAAGGGAGTGAGTGAAGTGGGCTGGACTNGAAGAGAGACTGAAGGCCCAGGAAAGAGCCCTGTTTTCCAGCAGCTCTGGACTGGCTGGATTCCCCCTTCTACAGCCCAGTGACACAAACAAATGGAGCGACCGTCTAAATTTGTCACTGGGTCAGCANCTCAATTCCTAAAGAATGTCAGCCACACAGAGTTGGAACCATGAACCAAAGGGATGCCCCAGGAGAGGATACAGCCTTCGTCTCTAGGCTGGACCACAGCTAAGCTCAGCACAGGTTCACTGCTGAAGAATTCTCCATGATATCCAGTGTGGATATGTCCTCTAAGACATTGCATCTTCAGCAAACCCCCCTCCCAGTAGGCGTTAGAATTGGGCGGGGGGTGGGGAGCATTGTTTTAGACTCACAACAGGCAGCCAGGCTTCTGGCCAGGTC
Source organism: Neotoma lepida (assembly GCA_001675575.1). Taxonomy (NCBI): domain Eukaryota; kingdom Metazoa; phylum Chordata; class Mammalia; order Rodentia; family Cricetidae; genus Neotoma; species Neotoma lepida. Next base: position 309,255 of record LZPO01017377.1, on the reverse strand, counting down.
ATGTTGTGGGCACAGAGAGCTGGGTTCTAATGATTTAGACATGAGAATAGAGGAGAATTATACTAGGGCNAGGAGGCAGAAAAAAAAAATAGTAGCCCGTGTTAGGAACCTCATCACATTCCTGGAAGTCCTGGAGACTGGTCCTCCCGTGCCTTAGAACAGACTGACTACTAAGGGGACAGTCTTCCAGCACACAGCCTCTCACCAGAACTCTCCGTCCTCTGCTCTCTTGTCCAGTTCTTCCTTCTTCCTGGGATCTATGTAATTCCACTCAGGTGCACTGTGGAGGAGAAAAAACTGAGCCAGAGGTGGTCATTGCTGAGATGCAAGCTGTTGGCTGCAGCTAAATGCCCCCCAAAGCACCACAAATGAGATGCACCCCCAGCAAGGAAAGAAGACAGGTTGGACCTGGTATGAAGCAGTGTACCACTAGGAGAAGGAAATGGAAGAAGCAGCCAAGGACACGCGCTCCTGCAGGGGTGGCCTGGGCATGCAGCAGAAACATAATGGCTTTATTTTAATTTTCACTCTCTGGGTAAGTTTTACATTCCAATTAAGACCCACAGATCTCTGACCATAGGAACAAGGAGGTCCAGTCACAAGAAAGGCAGGTACCATTACATCCATTAGTACCTTGTCACTCCCGTCTTCCATCAGACTGGGGTGGACTAATTTACAAGAGGGCCCAGCCAGNGCCAGGGACATAGACACTGTCCACTTCCTAAATCTATGGCTTTGATCATCAGGCCCATTTTTATGGAAATTTCCTTGAAGTAATGTTATCCGGTGTCCTGCTGGTGGCCTTTCTGTGGCAATATCTATGTACTTTGTTCAAATGCCATCTATAGCCACCTAACCTTTATGGCTTTGGGTTTTCCTGAAATGCCTATCTAGGTAAGTGAACAGTGTCAGTATCAGTCCTAAAAACAAACAAGCTCTTCCCTGAGCACACTCAGCAAAAGCCCCACCCCTCTCTCCCCAGCCAAGCAGACANCCAGGCCCAGCCTTTCCCTCCAGCTGGTTTCTAAACACTTGGAGACCAGCGAAAGTGTTTTGGGGGGCTTCTTAAAGCCATCAGAACATTCACTCAGTCAGTACTGTGTCCCACAGTGTGCCTGTTACAAGCAAAAGTTGGGGGATCTGANTGAGAATTCTAGATCTAATCTAATCTCCCAGTTGGTTTGATTTTTGTTGTTGTTATTNTTGATGTTTCAAACTTAAACAACAGCCAACCACAGCTGGATGCTAACGGACATGTCACCTAAGGGCATCCATGTCCTCCTTCTCCAACTACCAGTAGGTAAATAGCCCAGACTGTGTCTCTGGCTGGTAGAGGATATCAGGGACACAGATGCCAGAGTATAGGCATCTGTATAAGAGACAGAGCCCAGACTGTGTCTCTGGCTGGTAGAGGATATCAGGGACACAGATGCCAGAGTATAGGCATCCCAGGCCCTCATCTCCTTGGGCTGACTTCCCTTACCAGTAGATAGGCTGCCCAAAGATTGTCCTTCTACCCAGTAATCAACACCCATCTAGTCAGGAACTCATGGGGTAAGTGACACTCCCATTCATCACTGTCTGAGTGGGCCATGGCTCTCAGGATCAAGGTTCTCCCAACATACTTGTTTTTTCTTGGTACAGTGTCTGTGTCAGGGAAATATCAAATTGCAGGTAATTGATTTTACCTTGTAGTACCCACGGTGNTAGGAAATAGGTAAGCCTTAAATACTAGGCAAAATTCCATGGAGCTGCCAAATTTCCAAGTGCCAAAGCAAAAATCAATAATCAAAACTTGCAACACAGTGGTTTCTGTTCTGCTTTTTCCATCCTGGAACCATGGGATACCATTTCCACAGCACNCTACCGACAGTAGCTACGGACAGTAAGTGCTGCAGAACCTACTGAACAACGGGTCTCATTGCTTATGGTGTGTGTTATGTGACACCTTTATACAGGGAGACGTGAGCATCGGGAAAGAGAGAGAGGGGCCTACGTATCACTCCAGGCTCCCGACCACTCCACTTCACCCCATGGGTTCCTCAGTCTGATCAGCTTCTCTGGGCAGCCACGGAAATCTACCTGCAAGAGCCACACACAGGCAAATCACCACACTGCTGCTGCCTGGGGCTCATGTCTGCACCCAGAGCGCTGCTGCCTGGGGCGCATGTCTGCACCCAGGGCGTTCAGTGTTTCAAATGTCTCCAAAAGACCACATTTTCCTTTTCTTTGCCATGCTTGTGTTTAAGCTTTGGTCAAATGTTTTGCTTTCACAAGCTATTAGAACAAATGAAGAGTGAGTCTACCACAAAACCAACTATATATCTACTTAAACTTNGCTTTAGATTTTGCAGTTGATTAACTTGGACCTTGTTCTGAATATTGGAGACAGCATCCTAATAAATGCCCCCTAAACAACNCCAATGGCGTGGAAGTTAACATTTATTGATTGCTTACTACTGGGTTAGGCACAGGGCTAAGCATTTCAAACACACGATTGNTTTCTTTAAGCTTCACAGTTTGACCTCAACAATATGAGACTTGGAGAAGCTCAGTTATTCAAGATTACCTAGGTAGCTGTATAACTATTCCCTCCTCAAGAAAACTCATTAGACTTGGGAAGTAAAGCAAACTTGGGGGCCCAGGAAGTTCCTGAAAGTTACAAGATTCACAAAGCTCTTCTCCAGGGTTATAAAAGCAGTGAACAGTTGCAGGGCGAGCAGAGGTTCTTCACTGGGTGCTGCCTGCAAGTCATGCAAGGAGCTCCAGGGATGCAGTTTTCATGTGTCATCACCCAAGCTAACTTTCTGGTGATGCAGCTGCCTTTGAGTCATCCAGGCTCCTGTAAGCCATCGCAATATAACCACTGGTCCATTGAGGTGGATCTGGTGGAACTGCTCCCTTGATCTGACGTCACTGGTGCCTTATCTGGGTTGAGTAGATACNTGTTCACCTCTCCCCAGGAAAAGCGTAGGAGCCTAGCAGAGCGTCTCCAAAGCCTAAATGTATAAATGCCCTCTGGAACTTGTGATAAAATTTGGCCACCTCTGTCATGGGGTTTGTAGGTGGAGCTTTCAAGAAATTAAAACATGAGATGGGGTTCATGTCTTTCCTACGAGCCTGAGTTCATTCTTCTGTTGTGAGTTCTCATTCTCTCAGGACTGGATAGTTGCTAAAGGTGTTATAAAGCAAATCTCCTCTTGTTTGTCTCTCTTCTGAATGTGCCCTTATCCTTCCAATTGATACTGTTATGAAGCTTCATGAAGCTACCCAGTATTAGACTTCCCAGCCTCCAAATACATGAGATTAAAAAAAAAAAAAAAAAAAAAACTCTTTCTTTTATAAATCATCCAGACTCAGGTATTATGTTATAGTAACAGAAAAGGACTAAGATACATACCTCATGCTACTGTTCAATGAACATTTGAGTATGGTCCCCATGTACCCCTGCACACATGCTGGCACATATACACACATACAGGTCAGTCTATTAGGTCTTTATCACCATTCCATTATACACTAGCCCAAAGTCTCCTCACACATTCAATTCATGTTTATGAAGTTGACTTGATTTAACAATACCACATTCAATAGAAAGACGTGTAGTGAGTATTGTCACCATTGCAATAAACAGCAAGAGCTGGAGTACTTAGTGTGTGGCTTTTTCTGCACAACCACTGGAAAATCCAAAGAAAATGTATGTCTCAGTTGTAACACTGTCTAGATTGATGTGTTTTACCTTCGTCTTATCATCCACTTATATCTATGCTTTTAACTATAAACCACATTATTCAAATTCCATTTTGATGTAGGTAGACCATATGAAATAAAAATCATGAATATTATAGGCCATTCAGGATTATAATCCTGAACACTGGAGTAGAAATTGTTTCTTCTTTTGGGGACTCCTATGCATTTATACTGCTTTGCCTACATGAACATTTGTTTGGAATGTGTGTAGAATCTAACTGATAGTCCCTATAACTTTTCTGATGACACCTCAGAAAAGAGGCAAATTTAATCAAAACAGAGAGCTAGCGTGAGGGTGGCTCAGACACTGTCCTCTGAGAAGCTAAGAGTTGCGGGTACCCTGTAGTGAATACGAGTTAACTGCACATCTGTCTGGGCCTCTGCATCCAGAGAGAAACTTGCCCTGAGTAAATAGGAAAGCTCAAAGGCAGCTCAAAATGTCTCAAAAGGATCTCCTACCGCTTTCTTGGGACACCCCAGATTTCATATTAACCCCTTCCTACCTCCTCAACTCCAGTAACAGAGTATGCGTGACCCTTAACCAGCTTTTGCCAGGTGATGGCTTCTGCTTCGGCTGCGCTTGAGACCTGGTCAAGGAGAGAGTCCAATCAGGGAGGCTGACACTGACCTCTTTGGGGCCAGCACTACAGTGCTTTCTAAAAGTACACCACACAGCCAGGCTCTCCCAGGTGGGACTAGTGCAGGGGCAGCAACAACCCACAAACAGAGAGACCCATCTCCAGACGATCCCCTTTAATAAGCCAGGCAGGTAGTGAGTGGCTGCAAAGCCTACAGTGTGACTGAGAGCATAGTTACACTGCCTCAAAAAAAGCAAACAAACAAATGAAACTACCCTTTATGACAGCCAGAGAGGAAGAGAGAACATCTGGGTAGATAGATAATAACTGGCCCTCAGGCTGGTGGGTTCCCAACCTGATCTCTAAGGCCACATTAGAGATTAAGTCCAGCCGTAGTAAAGTGGTTCCAGCAGTTACCAGCAAAACATAATCTTAAACTGTGACTAACCCTAGTTCCCACCCACTCATGAGGTCTTCACCAGTTCCTGTACACCGTAAACCAACATGTCACCAGAGAAAAAGAGAAAAAGGGAAGAGTTGGNACTCACATCAATGGAGCAGCCCAACAGAGATCCCNCACGGAGGGCCTTCNGGATGATGTGGTACAGATTGCCTGGGGGCTTCCTCAAGTCATAAAACTCAGAGATGCCACCTGTGAAATCTTCAAAGCCCTCAACTGTGGAGCCTCCAGCAAGAGCCTCATAGGAACCATTGAGCCTGTTGAAAGAAAATAAACACCACCCACAGCCATGAACAACCCAATAAGGGAACCACAGGACATGTAAAGGGACAATGCCAGGACATAGGCTAGAGGGCCAGGGAAAGACCTTAGCCAGCTTTAACAAGGAGCCTAGAGCATGCACAGGCCACTGTTTTAGACAGACACCCCAGGATTTCACTAGGAACAGATCCTCAGGCACCCCCTCTCCTGGTCTTCAACTTCCTTTCAAAACCAAAATCTCTTCCAGAATTGGCCCTGACTGCTTGGGTTTCGGGGTGTCCAGGCACAGCTAGGAATGGGGAGCCTTCCCTCGAGGCTGAGGGGTATCTGATAAGGATTGCCCTAACAGAACGAGGAAGTTATTGAGGTGTCAGAACAGAGTGACAGCAAAGAAGACTAATTCAAGGAAGCCTTTTAACTTTGAATGTCAATCAGGAAAATGACACTCAAGGAATGAACAGAAACCTCATTGAGTTTGGTAGCTAAAAACATTTCTTTTCTTCTTCTTCTTCTTCTTCTTCTTCTTCTTCTTCTTCTTCTTCTTCTTCTTCTTCTTCATCATCATCACTTAAACATTGATTCTGCCCCAAGATCTTACTGTGAGGTCTGAGAGAGGAAAGTATAATGGCTAGAGAGACATTCTTAATGAGACAGAGCTAGGTTCTTTGGATAGATAGATAGATAGATAGATAGATAGATAGATAGATAGATAGACAGACAGACAGACAGACAGACAGATAGATAGATAGATTTTATAAAATAGATAGATAGATAGATAGATAGATAGATAGATAGATAGACAGACAGACAGATAGATAGATAGATAGATTTTATAAAATAGATAGATAGATAGATAGATAGATAGATAGATAGATAGATAGATAGATAGATAATGTATTTATGTTTGTGGTATTTTGAGTATTGAACCAGGGCCTTATGCATGCTAGGCAAGCACTCTATCACTGAGCTACATCTCCAGCCCCAAAGATGAGATCTTAAATTCCCAGCCCAAATTTCCATTTCTCTTCAGAGGGGTGCTTTCGGTCTAGCCTGTGCATGTCTGGATGCTGGGGAAAATGTGGCTCTTGAATCCCTGAGTGGGAGGTCAGGTGAGAGCCTTCAGGGAGGCCCCAGGAGTTTCCAGTTCCTCACCATCTCACTTACTTGGCATAGGCTTTCTCCAGCAGAGCACTCCAGAATTCATTGCCTTCTTCCGAGTGTAGAAAGAGCAGTTGTCCATTCTTGGTGGGGAGCCTGTCATCAATGACCACCTCCACCCACTCTCCGTACTGCCAGAACTAGGGGTGGAAAAACATACCTATCACATGCAGAAGCAGAGAAGGGCCCTTCTGTGGCCTCCTTGGATGGGGTCTCTGCTGTCAGTGAGCTAGTCTCCAGGCTTTGTGAACCTTAAATGCCCTGAGAAGGTTTACACCCCATCCACACACAGAAGATGCCACAGGCACCAAGAAACATTTAGTCATTCTGTGAATCCGTGGAGAAGTGAGTTTGCTCAAGTATCANCCAGGGAGCCAAAGTGGGTGACTCAGGCTCGCATCTCTTGGTCCTTAGTCTAGAGTGATTCCCTTACGGCCCCATGGCCTGAGGGAAGGAGGAAAGGGAAAGATGATTGGACAGATGTATAAAGGAATGGTTCTCAAACTGGAGTGTGTACCCAAATCACCCAGAGGGATAATCTAACATCAGTATTGGCCTCACTTCCAAAGTTTCTGATTCCACAGATTGGGAGTAATAACTAAGATACAAAAGTGGTAGCAAAGGTCNAAAGCAAGGCCTAATACCTGGAAATGAAAAACGCCCGCATAGTTCTCCTGGAAACTCTGATCCCTGGGGACCACTCGGTAAAGCAGCTTTTCATTCAAGGTGAGGGAGGCAATGGCTGCCAGAAGCCAACAGTCACCTGCAAGGAATCAGAGGAGACAAAAGCCTGTCAGGCCAGACCCTCACTGTCCTCATCACTCCAGAGTTTATGTCTGTTGTAGACTGATGTAAGATGAATTTCTAAACGGTCTTGTTAAATAAAACATGGAGCCAGGTTTAGGGGTGAAAGTCTGACAGAGATCAGAGGAATTAGGAACAGCTACCAGCCTCAACTCACAACGCCGCTGCTTCCAAAAGAGATTGTGACTTCCTATATCTCCATGTCTATATTCCTTTCTGTTCTGTTCTCCCATTGGCTCTTTCAGCCTAGCTACATCACTTCCTGTCTGTCTGTATAGACCTCTAGAATTCTATGGTTGATGTTGGGATTAAAGATGTGTGTCTCCACGCTTGACTCTGTTCCTAGTGTGACCTGGAACTCAAGAGATCCAGACAGACCCTTGCTAGGTGATAGTATTAAGGGCATTGCTAACTTTGCAAGACTAGTGGCTGACCTTGCTCCTCTGATCCTCAGATAAATTTTATTGGGGGACATAGATAAAATACTACCACATTTCCCCTCTTTGTCTAATAAAAATAAAAAATTTTTTAAAAAGTTATAACTAATATAAGAAAAACTATATACAATAANTACAATAACTATATACAATATATATAAGCAATTACTACAACAACAATGTCTGGTCCAATTTGTATTTGACAAATTCAGAGAAAATACTCCATTATCTATCCTATATTGGTGAGCTCTAAATGTACCTAATTTACTTTTTATCCTAACTTATATTACTAACAGAAAAACGATCTTATGATGTCTTTTAAATTCATGAGAACCAGAAACTAGAGGCTTTTAAGTTTTGAAGCTTTTAGCAGCAGTTTAGCTGAGATTTATTTGGGTGAGGACTCAAAAGCCTGCAGTTTGAGGAAACAAGATCAGCTGAGGAGTTAGCAAGATGAGGTTGGCTGTAGCTTGTTCTGTCTCTCTGATCATTCAAAATTTACCCCAATACCTGGCTCCTTGGTTTTTTATTAATAAAAACTTTAAAGATTTGTGTTACTCAGCCGGGCGGTGGTGGCCCACGCCTTTAATCCCAGCACTTGGGAGGCAGAGGCAGGCGGATCTCTGTGAGTTCGAGGCCAGCCTGCGCTACCAAGTGAGTTCTAGGAAAGGCGCAAAGCTACACAGAGAAACCCTGNGATTTGTGTTACTCTTACAGACTGACTTTGGCTGTAATACAATTCCTGAGCATGGGTTATGTATAACAACTGAAACGTATTTATCGAAGCTCAACATACTGACAGAATTGGTATCGATGAGAGTCACTCTCTATTTCTACTTCTCTGCTTGATGCTGTGTTTATGCACGACAGAAAAGTGATCGGGCTAAAGGACCTGGCTAATTCTCCCACTCCATTACAGGAGCACTGATGCCTAAGGTCCACTCCTTAGCATGATCACACTGGGCTTGGGACCNGGCATTGAGTCTTGGAAGGACACAGTCAACCAAAGAGCGCAATTCCACTCACCTAAGTCACTCATGTTGATTCTCCTCTCATGACTGAAGTGCACACACACNCATTCAGCTCCTGAGGCCTCACTGGGAGGGTTTTACTCAGGCATGGAAACTCTCCGTTCATCCCTATTGCTGTGCCTTGCATGCTGACCACTTCACAGTTGCTAGGTTCCCAGTCAGTGGAATGGAAAGAGAGAAAAGAATTTGTCCTTTTGTTCCTTTTGTTGTGAGCTGGGATACATTTGTTTGAGAGGAGCACTGAAGCGATTCAGGAGCACGTAAGGTATGCAAGTGAGTGAGTGAGTGAGTGAGTGAGTGATCGATCCTTTCTCACTATGGCCTTGGGTAATGACAGTTGATTCTGCATGATCTGTGTAGAGTATAATAGTCCTTTTATATTTCAGAGTTCACCATGAGAACCTTGGTTATAATTCCCTCGAGACAGTGATGAGCATGAAATCACCATAATTTAAAGCAGAAGAAATGAAAGTCAAGAGAGGTTAAACATCCCAGGGCTTGGTGTTGGTCACTTTGAATGTCTGAGTAAATTTAGAAGCAGATTGAAAACTCCCTTCTGCATGAGACAGACCTCCCGACTCNTGAAAGCCACCTCCTGAGAGAGACAGGATCATTAACTCAGTGACAACATCAAATGATGAGTCACAGGCCCCAGACACTACATGCTTACCTTAACCTGCTGAGTGGGAAGAACAAGCACCCTGGAAGATATGTAATTTTGCTCACACCTGTGTATGTGTTCATGGTACTGAGGAGTCTGAGGGCAAAGTGTCCTCAGTGGCTCTCACATTGTATAAAACAATATGCCATCATATTCCGAAATCCTGCCTCTTTCCACTTCACTGCAGATCCTAGGCCCTAGGAGTCTGGGGTTTAGTGAAGCAGTCCCTGTTTCTCTTATTCATCTGGTCTTCTAGCTCTAACACCTCCTTGTGTGCTCCAGGCATCACTGCCCCCATGTGAAACGTTAGACTCTCTCAACCTCAGCCAGAGAAGCCCCTTTCTATAGTAGGCAACAGTGTA
>LZPO01017377.1:281476-299038 GCA_001675575.1 Neotoma lepida | reverse complement strand
CAAATAATAGATAAGATATTCTAATAAATAAATAAATACGCTTAACCTTTCCTATGTACTTTCAGATAAAAAGCCTGGTGATGTTTTAAAGGCTACCCAGGTCCTTTTCTAACTTCATATTTTCATTTTAACCATGGGACTAAATAAAGTTGCTTCCACAGCCCAGGAATGAACACATTTGGTTTTTTACACTCAGATTGCTTGAGCAAGTAGTCAAAGTTTGACCCAGGACCCTCCTCTGAGGGTCTGTCACCCCCAGCAAGAGCTCCATCCCAGTGTCACCCCTAACCTTTCTCAAAAAAAACAGAGGCTCAAGATTACATCCCAAACTAATTTCTTCTTCAGTCTTCCCCTTCTCTCTCTCTCTCTCTCTCTCTCTCTCTCTCTCTCACACACACACACACACACACACACACACACACACACACACACACAAGTACTTACTTTTTGAAGAATTTTTCTGATTTTTGAGGTAAGTAACCTGATCTTGACCAACAAACACTATCCCTGAGATTGATTCCAGGGGTTCGAGGCGAAGTTCAAGGTGAGCGTGGAGACAGTGCTTGTATGAATACATTGGGCTCCTTGCTACAGAAAACCTCAGCAGGAGTAAAACTTGTTCAACAAGCAACATCCTGGGAGTGGAAANGATTTCTTTCTCCCCACCTGGTTCTCCTCGGCTCANTTTCTTCCTATGAACTCATGGTATAATGTCATTTCTCTGCCTTTCTTTGCTTAGAAACAAAATACAAATCTTTCCCGGAATGACTCTGCCCTGCCTGGTCTCCCTCCCACTGTGAGTTCAGCTTCCAGTCAAACCTGATCTTTTTTCTTACCTTTCTTTCCTTACTTGTTCCATCTGCCTGTACAGTGCTTCCTGCAACCTGACCAGTCGGGTCTTCACCCTCTCCATAAAGCCTGCCTTGAGGTCTGCTCAGAAGGCATCTCGTTTGTTCTTTATATGTCCTGGAGACCTTATTTATCCCTCTCAGCTGGAGGTTCCATGATGGCACATTCCTTGCCATCCCTGACTAACCCCAAACCCCTAAGCCCTCTCTCCACAAGGCTCCTAGCTTGTGCCAAGGCCACCTGATGATACATCTGTCTCTCCTCCCTGTTCCTCTCTGATCTCTTCCTGCCAAGCAGGAGCATTGGGTCTCTCCTGGTAGCATCCCTGGCAGTAGCTGACAAATAGAGGAGACCCAGTGAATATTTGACAAATAAAAACATGTCATCAAATGACCAAAGGAATTCGTGANTCGTGTTCTGTCCCTTTGTGAGTCAACAATGGCACCCACACATGCTTGCACCTGGCAATNGTAGGTCTGGGATGAAGTAAATAGGGCCATGCATTGAACCTCACAACTCTCACAGATGACACCTGCACCACACCAAGATGCTTGTCTACTCAAAACTCTGTGGCAGAAGAAGATAGCAGGTGAGATGGGCACAGTCCCTGGGGAAGGGACAGAATGAATGCTCTGTGGTGTCTCTGAAGCAGGTGGCTTCTCAAGGAAACCAGAGAGGCTCCCTTCTGTTGAGAAGATTCACACTCCCAATCTAAGCTGCGGAAACACCCTGCTCCAGGCACTTCCTAGACATTCCGATAGANCATGCCAGAAAACATCCCTTGGTGGCTAACATCTAACAGGTTGCCCAGCCAAGAAAGAGATTAATGTTTTCTTTCTCTTCCTGGCTCCTGACATTTCACAGGGTGTTAATGGACTAGACATTGTTAATGTAATTCTTGACTGTATATATTGTATATATTTATTAGATATAGTTTTTCTTGTATTAGTTATAACCTTTTATTATTTTAGACAAAAAAGGGGAAATGTGGTGATTATATTGTGTCCCCCAAAATATCGTGTACCCTAATAAAACTTATCTGGGGTCAGAGAACAGAACAGCCACTAGATAGACATAGAGGCCAGAAAATGGTGGCACACTCGCCTTTAATCCTAGCATTCGGGAGGCAGAGCTCCATCCAGATCTCTGTGAGTTCAAGGCCACACTGGAAACAGAGCCAGGCATGGGGGTACACACCTTTGATCCCAGGACTTGAGATCTATGTCTTGTTTGGGAAAGACACATGCCTTTAATCCCAGGAAGTAATGGCAGGAAGCAGAAAGGTATATAAGGCGTGAGNACCAGNAACTAGAGGCCTCTTAAGCTTTCAGGCTTTGAGCAGCAGTTCAGCTGAGATTCATTCGGATGAGGACTCAGAAGCCTGCAGTCTGAGGAAACAAGATCAGCTGAGGAGTTGGCAAGGCAAGGCTGGCTGTGGCTTGTTCTGTCTCTCTGACGTTTCAGAATTTACTCCAATAGCTGGCATTGAGTTTTTTATTAATAAGACCATTTAAGATTCATCTTACAACAGGGTCCACCCAGCTACTGCAGTAAGTACAAAGAAATGCCATAGGTATAGACATTTGGGTCCCTGTCAATTGCTACATAAAGCATGAGTGGACCCTCTTTACAGGATGCTTTTTCTAAAGCGCCCAAACGAATGTGCTTCCTTCCTTTCAAAGGTACTCTTGGAATGACAGACATTTGTTCTCCTGCTCAAAACACCTTAGACACTTGTTGGAGGGGCCTGCTTTGATCTTAAATATAGTTTTGATTTTAAAAAGCAGTCATGGAGCTTTGGGATCTATATTTGTTGGCAGATAAGGTAGACAAGAAAGCNTGGAAATGTCTGTAACGTCTTCTCTTCCGCCACCTCCTAGCTAGTGGTCACCACGGGTTAGCATCCCCAAGAACTTAAGTTTGAAGTGGGAATTCGGTAAAAGCACCTGCTTTCCTGATGGAGTGTGGGAATTTGGTAAAGCACCTGCTTTCCTGATGGAGTGTGGCAGATTTGCCTACCAGAATCTTTCTGCCCACTGCTCTTCCCCATCCTCTTACCTAGGAAGTCTGCCTNATGCCTGGAGANCAGAGACATTTCATAAACCCAGGCTACAGTGTGGGGTGAAAGTCAACACGCTTGAGAGANCAGAGCGGAAGCCCAGTGTGTCTCTGGGTTTCTAAGAACTAGCCCAGGGCTACCCACCTCCAGATTCCTGTCACAAAAGAGACACCAGCTCCTCACCCCCACTTGTTTAAGCCACTACAGTTAGGTTTGATAACGCTTGCAGCCAACATTTTCCTGATATAGTAACAAAGTGATTAGTAAGCCTTATAAATTGGTTCTGAAANAACTCCACTAAAGGAGTTCTTTAAACTATTGGGATTAGGGATAGTTGAAATACGCACATTATTCTATACACTGGGGCTGGCTGTGTTCTGGGGATACTGGCACAGATGTCTGGCTGACCTCCACAAAAGACCATGGAATGTGGAATTACAGAGAGGAGCATTTGCATATGGACTTCAGTCAACAGAAACAGGGAGGAGGAGCATGCTGAGGAAGCCCAGGTACTCCCTCAACCCCAACAAGCATAGGTATGCTTCAGGGGACAGAAAGGATGCTTTTGTGGGGGGCTGTGATGGTTGGTTAGTTTTAATTGTCAGTGTGACACAGTATAGAATCACTAGAGTTAGTGAGGAACTGTCTAGATTGGGTTGTGTGTGGGCATGCCTGTGTGCGGCTTGATTATGATATTGATGTGGGAAGACCCAGCCTAAGTGTGGATGGCACCATTCCCTGGCTTTGAGTCNGACTCCACATGAGAGTCAGGAACATAGAGCACAGCAATCACACATTCTTTCTCAGCTCTTGATGGCAGATGTCACCAGATGCTTCAAGTTCCTGTCTTGACTTGCCCACAATGAAAGACTCAACCCGGAATTGTAGCCAAATAGACCTTTTCTTCATTAAAGATGCTCTTGGTGGTGCATTTTACCANAGCAACAGGAAATGAGACTAAGATAGTGACACNGGCATCTCTGTCATTTTTTCCTTACTGTAACAGAATACCTGAGCCTAGGTGATTTCTAAAGGAAAGGGCTATAGTTAGCTCATGGTTCTGGGAGTCTAGAAAACCTAAGAGCATGACACCAGCAAATGTCTCACACTGCTTCAACTCATGGCAGCAAGCAGACAGGCAAGGTGGTGCATGCAGANGAGAGGAAATAAGGCCGCTGTCCTGTGATGGCTAACTCGTTCTCTAGAAAAAGGCACCAATCCCTCTAATGACCTCATCACTTGAGGGGCCTTTCCTCCCCCAAACCAGCACACTTCAAGAGTCTCAGTGGGGACCGACTATGCAAATGACAGCAATCGAAAGAACTGTTCTGAGTCCAGGTGATGTGGGGAGGGAGAGAAACAGAGGCACAGAGACACGTACGGAGAGACAAAAAGAAATGTAAGCNGGACACCATGCAGATTGTCAAGGAGAGGGGGAAATTAAAGAATTGGACAGAGGAGTCTGGGATTCCCCTGGCCCAGCTGAGCAGGACTAACAGGCAAGACTGAACCGAAGAGAACTGAAGGGCCTACTCTCTCTTTATCCAACAGAGAATGAACTAGAAGGTCTCTTGTGAGTGGCAAGCAGGAAGATTGCACATTAATAGACCCACTAGAGGGCGCGCTGGAGCCAGGCTTTCCCACTAGTGTCTCTAGCAGCAAAGGCTTTGGTAATAGAGTGGGTGGCTGAAGAACCTTGGAAGGAGAGGGCTTGGTATGTGAACATTTACCAGGCCAAGTGGAAGCCCGAGGGTTCTAAGAGCCTTGCTCTCATCATGGATTAGGAAGAACTTTGTCTTTAAGATAAAGTTCTCCAGGTTGGAAAGATGGCTCAGCAGTTTAGAGCACTCACTGCTCTTCCAGAAGACCAGGGTTCAGTTCCTAGCACCCACCTGGTACCCCAGAATCACCCACAACTCTAGTACCAGTCAATCCAATGCCCTCACTTGGCCTCAGTGGCCTCCTTGACTGCTGTGATGCACATAAACTCATGCAAGCACATATACATCAAAATAATTTTTAAAGATAAAGTTCAAGACGGGTTACCCACTCAGGTGTGACACTTTTCAGAGGAGACTGGCTGAAGATCAAGGGTCAGCAGAGAGCGATACTGGTTGTTGACCCCTTTGGGTTTCACAAAGAATGTGACCCGGAATAGGAAATCCCACTCAAGGCTGAGGGTGCTTCTTTGAAAGAGCCAGGGGGAAAGAGACTCCTAGAGCCCTTTCAAGTTGACTTTAGCAAAGGGATACGATTCCCTTCATGGGAATACAATCTAAGATGTAGGTAGAACTCCTGTTTGCCCTTTACTAGCTGTGTGGGCCCAGGAAGAGACAGCANCTCCTGAGCCTCCACTCACCATTGGGATGGGCACTATGAGATGAAATGGGATCTGTAACAGCTAGAACACAGTGTGTGGCCATTACATTATAGCTCATTAAATTACAGTTCCTCACAGGGAAGAAAAGGTTCAGAAGCAGTAGCTAGGGCAAGGGCAAGAGGCATCAGGCAACCAAAGGAGAAGGGCAGGACGTGAGGTAGACAGGTTAGCAGCAGGGCAGATATTGCACACAAATTTGAGATGCTAAAGACGGAAGACCGACCACTGCATTTAGTAATGTGAAGATCATTGGTGACTGTAGCGGAGACATTTGTTGTTTTCTATGTGTTCTGTATATCCAGCTGCTCAGGGAGTTGGAGCAGAAGCATTGCTGGAGACTAGCTGGGACAATATAGCAAAAGCCTGCCTCAAAACACAAACAAAACCCATAAATGAACAAATAAATAAATTAAAGCCTGCCTATGTCAATAACCATCGTTATTATAAGACATAGGTAGCAAGAACTCAAGCTTACAGGAATTTCTCAAGCACTAGGTGACTGCAGGCAGATGAGGAGGAGGAAGGGGGAAAGGTAAACATTGGACCACAGTAGGAGGGAAATTCTTCACCTTGGGAAGTGCAATGGCTGGAGGAGAAATGATAGTAAGACCCCAGATAATTTGAAGAGGAAGCCCACAAAGAGAGTCCCTATGCCCACTGCCAACTCAGAAGTCTAGAGGCGGGGAAAACAATGGCAGCACNGAGTGCTGAGGCACAGGGAGCAGGAGAAGATGCTATTGTGGTGTCTGAATCGAGAGAAAAGAAGGGCAGGTCCATCCCCCTGCAGAGGCTGTGGGGTGGTCTCAGGGGTCGGGCACCAGATGAAGAACTGATGTTTCCTGTGGGTAGAGCTCATGGGCACCAGGCTGTACAAAAACCATCCATCTTCATTGCCGGTTATTTTGGCCTTGGTTGTATCCAGCTACCATCTCGGGAAGCAACAAGACTTATTTTAGTCTACTTGTGATGCTAAAACAAAATACTACCAAACAAGTGGTTCTCAACCTTCCTAGTGCTGCAACCCTTGAAGACACTCCCTCATGTTGTGATGACCCCCAACCATAAAATTATTTCCATTGCTACTTTATAACTGTAGTTTTGCTACTGTTATGAAACATAATATAAATATCTGATACGCGACCCCTGTGAAAGGGTTGTCCGCTCCCCCCCAGAGGGCCACAACCCACAGGTTGAGAACCAGTGTACTAGCTGATTTATAAACAACACTAATCTGTTTCTTCCAGTTCTGCAAGCTGGAAGGCAGACTTGGTATCTCCCCCTGGTTCATAAATGAGGGCTTTCTTACCACATCCTGACATGATGGAAGGGAGAAGAGGGCTCACCAGAGGTTCTTCATGACTTAATCACCTCCTTACATTCTCAACTCCTAATACTACCACACCAGATGTTGAAATTGAACATGAATTTCAAAGGGACAAAGAAACTCTCACATAGAGTAACTGAAGGCAGAATATGTATTCCAAAAAGACAAGAACCTAAAACAGGAAGAGTCATGATGATACTTTCGATTGGCTAGCTTCTCCTTCCCTCCCTCCCACTCACTGTCACTGGAAATGGGACACACTAGCAGGCTGAGAATAGTTGAGAAAAACAGTCTCTCTGATTACACATTCAAATGAAATGCAAAGATTTTGACCCCACTAACAAATGCTTGTTGCTTTTTTAAAATTCATCTTCAATGTTTTATCACAGCTGAGGCACCCTTTGGCTGCTCTTCCTCCAAAAGACTGCTCGAAATGTTTTTACACACAGGGCACTAATTTAGCTCTGCTCTTCGCTGCTCAGCAATCACAGAAGCATCCTTCCTCCGTCCTGTTGGCGAGCATGCCTTTTCAAGCCCATGGCATTTCATTCATGCCGTTTTGACTGCATTAAAACACACATTTGCTTTTGGCTGTTCTTGCTTTTGTTGACAATTTCTGTCTCTCTGCCTAGACTGGAAGCTGGCTGGAGGTAGATGGTGGGCTTCATGCTCCTCCCAGACCCCAGCACACAATCTATACCATCACTTCTGGATGAATCTNTCGGAAGTGATAGGAATGTGCATGCTTTGACCAACAGAGAAACATGAAGCGGCATGCGTCAATGCTGTGTGAGACAAGAACCAGGATTCTATCAGAGCTGCTCTCTTGGTGAGTAGAGCTAGAGTAGGGTTCTCAGCCACAGTGTGGTTGACATTATAGAATGGATATTTTTTAAGGTGGAAGCCATCTTGAGTGTTGAGCAGTGAACTTGGTTTGTAGTGGATGGATGCCAATCGCAGTGCCCTCCACACATGTGACAACCAAAAAATTGGTATAGATATTGCCAAATGTCCTCTGGGTGAAAGAAAGGGGAATCAAGCATGCATGTGCACGTATGCACACACACACACATACACACACACACACACACACACACACACAGAGAGAGAGAGAGAGAGAGAGAGAGAGAGAGAGAGCGCTGAAAGTCTGAGGAATAGTTCCCCATACTGGAAGGAGGATAGACAGAATGATTCCCTCCACAGTTCTGTATTATTTCTTAATATTATAAATGTCATTAGTGGTAACTCTCACAATACGTCTTTGCCTGACACCATTAGAATTTTCTGACACCCGCTTTCTTCTTCCCCTTGCTTTCTCTCATGTCTGCCTTCTCTGGTTAAAGAAATTTTTATGAGTTAAAGGAAGTTCCTGCCCTGTCCTGCCTCTGGCGCCCATACCAACAGTGTGTTGCATCTCGCCCAGCTTCCAAAGGTGATTTCTCTGAAAACTTAGTACATGGTGGTCGCTCCACCTGGATTTGGTGGCTAGCCTCTTGGCCTCCGTTAGACCCTTCAAGCCATACAATCATGTCATTCTTTGCTCTCTTCAAACAACAGAGACACACTCTTTCACTCCTGTGAACAGAGACAAGCTTGACATTTCTGAACCCACTCAACCTGTAGGCCTGGACCATCCTCTGAGGTTACCCTTCACCTTTGCCCTCTCCCCAGGTCAGTCTGGTAGCACCTGGGTCCAACTCAGCTCTGGCCTTTGGCATCTTCATGGCACCTGTTAACTCTGAGATTATTGTCTCTTGCTCCCTAAGACATATCACTACCTGGTAGCCATATTTGTACAGGTTGGCCAGAAGCAGTTGGGGAACTCCTGTGAATCTCAGAGTTTTCCTCTGTAAAATGAGTCTGTGCCCCACAGCTTATCATACAGAGTCAATTGATACTGAGATACATATGTGTGTATGTAAATATATTATAAAAATATATAAAATGACATGTTCTTTTCAGGTATAAAGTATATATATTTTTATATCTGTAAATATATAATTTATGACATTATATTAAAATTATATATTATATATAATGTTTTATATATATTGTTTTCAAGTATCACAGACTACATATATGATGGGGTCCCATAAAATTATAATGGAATTGAAATTTTCCTGTCATCTAGTAACACTGAAGCCATTGTAGTCTAGTGCAACCCATTATGCCTGTTTGTGGAGGCTGGCCAGTCCTATGAAAGGCTAGCAGGTGTAATTATACACAGAACATAGTACTTGATAACAATAAATGACTATGTTATGGTTTGTGTATTTACTACCCTATAATTTTTAATCATTAGTGTGAACTCCTATTTGTAGAATTTATTGTAAACTTTATCCATGTTACCCCAGCAGCAGCTTCACATACTTGCATTTACCACATCTCCTAAGGACATCAAGGGATTACCCACACCATTTGGTTTGCAAGTACACAATACCGGCATATCAGCAAATGTCTCAGAATCTGCCTCCATCATTAGGTGGTTTACAACCACACGTCTCTGGCTGGATAGAGAGGACATCTATGTAGATGACATAGAACATGGACATGAGTCACATGAACCATGGAAACATGGTATTTGTGGAGCCCAGGTAAGTACTTTGATTAGCCTTCTCCTATGAGTGAGCGAGCATCTTTCTCCCTGACCCCATCCACCAATACACTCCAGAGAAGCCAGAAGAATGAAGGAGAGTAGTGAGGTGTGGTCTTCAAATTCCAGGAGCAGGGATGAGGCAGCTGGGTGTGCTGAAGTGAGCAGGGGGTCCTTTGCTTCTACTCCAGCTGGCTTACAGAGAAAGCCAACATGGAGAGCATGAGTCTTGCATGGACCCTGGCAACTCCCTGGGTTAGAAAAGGAATGAACCACAACTAGACAGAGATTCCCAGCTGGCTCTCCAGAAGCCCCCTCAGCTTCCCTGTGCCCTCAAAAGAAAAGGAACAGGAGACTGTTACTCAATGCCAGCAAGGAACACAGACAGCAGAGGTCCCTGAGGGCACCCAGGCCATCCCCACATCAGCAGTCCACTCCCCACACACTCAGCACCATCTTGGGAGAGAAGGGTAGAGGGGCACTTACCCCTTTGCTATGCTGAAACTACAGTTTCAGTTATTGAATTGGACAGTATTATAAACCGGATTGGAGTACATTTAGTTTCCTACTTTCCTGGCCANGGCTCTTGAAGAGGATCAAAGCAGTTTGAGATATCAGACATGTCCTTGTAAGCAATCCAGGAACTAGCAGAATTCACTGGAGAGGCTACTGGAAATGCACTTAGGTAACAACCTTAAAGTNTCCCCCAGTCAGCAACTGGTTCTCTGCTCAAAATAGAAAATTCTTTGGCCTCCTTCCTTGTATCCAGGGCAAACAGTGTCTTCCCTGCCTCCTGAAATCATGGTGGTGGGGGGAAAAGGTGTCTGCCAGAGTCTTAGGGTCTCTCTACCTTCCCTGAAGGGACAATATGGGGACAAAGATATGTTCCTGTGAGCCCCTCACTGCAGTTCTGCTCTAAGTGGATCACCCTGTCACCACCCACCTGCTGAGTTGGCTTCAAAATGCCCTTTCCTTGTACATCCTGTCAGCCTGCAAAATGTCCTTAGGATTAACGGACCTTGCAACTCTGAAAGTCTCCCACATGTCACAAATCCTGCTGAAGTACATTTTGAATGGGGGAACCCAAAGGTTCCCCAATGAGTTTTTGCAAAATAAAGATGAGGAAAACTCACTTTTGGCTCAGCCCTTCATCCTCCAGCAGTTCCCTCACTCATGGACGCCACCCCCTCATTGTTAGAGAGCGCAGAGATGGAAGGGAGCTTTCCTGTACTTGGCTCTCTATGCACTTTGAACAGGTAGATTACAAACTTAATATGCACTTGTAGATGAGTAAAGCTGAGGCTCTGGCCAGCCAAGCCGTCTCTACAGTCAGACACTCAGTGACCAGCCAGGTGATGGATGAGCTTGCTGCCTCTCCCATACCCTGTAGGGCCAGAAGCTAAAAGCAGCATCATTATCACCATTTGAAATAGATGCCTACACCTCTGCACAAAGGGCTGGCCCCTCCTCTCCGCCTCCCACAAACAGCTTCTCAGCCTCTCCTCAACTCCACTTTCCATTTGCGTCCAGAACACGCCCTCTCCTCACCCCATTAACACTGAGCTCACCCTGCCACNTACCTCATATAATGGCATTACTTNCCTGGCAGAGACATGAAAGAGTCACTACCTCTTAGAGCTGTTAGGAAGATAAGAATGAGGTAAGATGTGGACAGCGTCTAGCTTATGCCAAACATGTGGAAAGACCTCACTAAGCTTTCCCATCATTCCCTATTATCATAACAATTAACCCAAACGTGCGGCATCCCAAGAAAACTGAATCAGCAACACTTATGTTGTGTCCACTACCCAGAAGTAAACAAAACTGATCCTGATGGTAGTAAGATGCTGTGGTCTCCCTGAGTCACCGAAGTTTGATACAGGAAGCACAGCTGTAGACTCACCCTCATCCACCCTTGCCTGCCCCCACTCAGTCCCCTCCTTCTAACAAACACTGCCACCACTGGTGTTGCCATTCTCAGCCTGGGAGCCATGACGCTTTGTGGTGATTGTATTATGTTCCCCAAAATATTGTGTACTCTAATAAAACTTATTTGGGGTCAGAGAACAGAACAGCCACTAGATTAAACATAGAGGTTAGGCAGTGGTAGCACACACCTTTAATCCTAGCATTCCTGAGGCAGAGATCCATCCAGATCTCTGAGTTCAGGGCCACACTGGAAACAGCCAGGCATGGTGGCACACACCTTTAATTCCAGTGGCACACACCTTTAATTCCAGCACCTGAGATCTCATGTCTTTGCTTGAGAAAGACACATGCCTTTAATCCCAGAAAGGAGTGGCAGGAAGCAGAAAGGTATATAAGGTGTGGAAACCAGAAGCTAGAGGCCTCTTAAGCTTTCAGGCTTGGAGCAGCAGTTCAGCTGAGATTCATTTGGGTGAAGACTCAGAAGCCTGCAGTCTGAGGAAACAAGATCAGCTGAGGAGTTGGCAAGGTGAGGTTGGCTGTGGCTTGTTCTGTCTCTCTGATCATTCAGAATTTACCTCAATACCTGGCCTGGTGTTTTCAATTAATAAGACNGTTTAAGATTCGCTCTATAACGCTTACTTCTCCCTCACCTTCCCCACATCCAAATGCTTTTGATTTTTGTCCCAAATGCCTCTAGAATCCTGCCTCCCCAATCATCTCCTCTCACGCTGCAACTCTAAGGGACCCTTTTCTCTAAATAGGATCTAGGAGCTGTAATTGGGAAATTACAAAAATTATCAAAACACAAAAATGAAGCATGATCCCAATTAGTCTTATCAATAAAAACCAAGAGTCAAATATAGAAGTAATAACCTGAAAGACCAGAGAAGCAGAGCAGCAGTCACTAGAGACTTCTTACCTCTATGAATCCTCAGACCAAATGGGGGCGAGATCCTGTCTCCACCCACCTTATATTCCTGACCCCACCTTCCAATTGTGCTGGGATTAAAGGCACGAGCCTCCCAAGTGCTGGGATCAAAGGTGTGAACCACCACCACCCAGCCTCTGTGGTTAACTGGTGGCTAGCTCCACCCTCTGATCTCCAGTCAAGCCTTATTTGTCAGAACACAAACAGAATATCACACAACACAAAAATACAGTCAAACACCTACTTCCACTTAACACTAATACCAACCAAGCCAGCACCCCTGCAAATACAAGGCTGATGGGTAGCAAAGCGATTGGTATGGTTAGAACGTCTGAGTCTCCTTCAAAATTCACATGAAACTTACTCCCCATTGGAGCTTACTCACAGGAAACAGAATCTTTAGAAGTCAGTCCTCACAAATGGGATTAGCTACCCAAGAGTTGACAGGGTTGCCACCTTTTTTCCCTTCTGCCTGTTGTCATTTAAGGACATGGTGTGCACCCCTTCCAAGAAGACACAGCAACAAAATACCATCTTGGAGGCAGAGATGCCAAATCTACAGCGTTTTGATCTAGACTTTCCTGTGACTCATGGATTACCCAGTCTGTGGTATTTTGTGACAGTAGTGTAAATAGATTAAGATAGTGGCACGGAATGACTTGCTACATTTTCAGTATGGAGTGAAGCTGATTAAGTGGCCACATTGGCCACAGAGCTGAGTTCCAGCTGAGGAAGAGAAACCTCAGCAGCTGCAGGCAGGACGGGTACCTGGGAGGGGNGTAGTTCNAGTGCTAAGGGGTGAAGGGAGATCTTGGAAGAACTCATAGAGTCTTGAGTGCTTTCAAGATCCTGCTTTGACAGTCCANNTGAGACACCCAGAGAGAGTGCTATGCCCTTGTCTTGCATGGCAATTATTTCCTAANTATGGTGAGCTATGAGAAAATGTTTCAGAATCTCTTGTTATCATTTATCAAAATGATGTACTAATCACATCTTTTTNAAGGAACCATTTGCTATGAAATGAGAGCTTCCGGGTTTCTATGTAGTTCTGTCCATGCCCGTGGTTATCTGAGGACAGCAAGGGTTACTCGTATTGCAGCTGTGTCCTGCCTAGGGTTCCCATTCTCCACACTCCACATCTGGCCATACACGTTTCTTGCCTAAAATCCTTGTGGCTCCCCATTATCCTTAGGAATAATGTCCAGAATTCTTTAAATTCTCCACAGAGCATCAGCCCAGCAGGATCTGGCCACTGTGCAGCCTCTGCGTGCCATACTCCGTTTGCCCCACCCTATCTCATCCCTGCAGATCCCCCTAACCACATGCTCTTCTAGGTAAAAGGGCTTTGTTCAGATTTCTGCTGCCAGGTACCCGCTCCCCACACCCACACAGGCCAGAAGAGGAGAGACAAGGCCTGTCTCATTACCTGTTTCCTAGCGTGAGAAAGAAACTTACTACCCATTGAAATGAATGCAAGAGCCATGACTGTTCTTCCTGACTCTGACAAGTATGTCAGGTAAAGTATGTCACGTGTTCCTTCCCTCTTCCGAGCATCTCACACCAACCTGGACCCAACGCCATCAACCAACCCNTGCAGCTGCAACTGCAAGTGAAGGGTCTAGCAAGGTTTTCTGGAGTCCCATCCTGTCCCCATGGCCACATTACAACAAGATATCATTGATCTAGAAGTGAGACGGGAGTCAATCCCGTGTTTTGTACATGTCCAGACATCCTCAAGGGCCNAGCACCAGGTTCTCCATGGGAGATGGAGTCCTGTGGTCACCCTAGGAGGAGAGCTACTTTCAAAAATCTACCCTGAGTCCTCCCGGTGTTTTTTCCTGAGTGGTGGCAGCCTACTCCTATATAGCAACTGTAATTTTTATGTCCTCAAAATAGCTCTTTCCAGATGTACTACATATAATAATAACACACACTAAATAATCCACTTCTGCTGCCCCACAGGTCGCCTCTCGCCTCCACTCCCGGTTCCCATGGTGACTCAGGAAAGGCTCCTCAGACCCGACAGCAGATCCACAGTAGTGTGGGGCAGCTCAGCATGGAGGACAGCCATAACGCATAATGGCATTTGCCCAAGGACAGTTCTGAGTCTGGGGATGGGGTGGGGGTGGGGTCTCTGCTTCCAGGAGCTGTAGAGTACCCCAGACTTAATGTAGTCTCAAAAAANNAAAAAAACAGAAAAGGATAGCAGGCCATATGTGAATGCAAGGCTGTCATGCTTTGTCTTCTAACTTCTCAGTGGGGAGGAAAAGAGAGAGGGGAGAAAGAGAGAGAGAGAGAGAATGCTTCATAGCCAAGAGAACTTCCTGGGATTACTTCAGAGCACTTTGGAGTTGCATAGGAAGCCCTGTAGACCAACCCTCATCTAATTTGAGCTATTGTTAAAGAAATTAGACTCTCTGGCATGAAACTATTCAGGGAGTTCCTATGCCCCGCCCCACTTAAATCAGACCTTTAATGCTATTGAGAGAGAAAGAATTTGTAATCTTAGTAGATTATAAAAATGAAACTGATTCACCAGGGCAGGGGCATTATTAGGTAAATACATTCAGGGTTTATGTAAATATATTACAAAGTGCCTAGTGTACTTACTATGTTTAATTATAATGCCCTTTGGAATAAAAATACAGCAAAATGCCATAAGACAGGTTTAACAGGGTAATACTGAATGTTAAGAGAAAAATGGGAAAAGATGGGTGCTAAGACCCAGTGAGTAGCACCAGCCACAGCTGAAGCCAGGGACAGCTTTGTTTAGGGCCCCCTCCAAAGCTGGCTGGGAAGTGGATGGTGCTGGGAAGTCAGTGGGCAGGCTGTAAAGCTTCCAAGGGTGGCATGTGGCTTNTTAAAGTACATCACATGTTAAACACAGGGTAGCAAGGGGTCTGTCTCCCTGGAAAGTAAGGATGGCTTTCCGACTGCAAGCAACTCTGAGGTCAAAGTGCAAGAGAGCATTACAGATCAAAAACAAGGCATTTTTAGGCTGGGTAAATATCCTGAGTACAGTTCATAAGAGCAGAAAGAGTACACGGAGAGAGGAAAAATGCTGAACCCTGAACAGGGAGAAAGGCGCCCCTGCAGAGGAAGCATTGTCACCCAAAAGCCACTAAAGACTTCCTCTACAAACTCATTTCACAAGTGTTCACTGAGCAGCTACTCTGGACCAAGTATGACTCCTGGCCCTAAGAATACATGTCAAAGAAAATCTTTGACATCGTGCATGGTACTTTTTCGTGAGAAAAACAAGCAATAAATAATATGCCTGGTTGTGATGAATGTCGTAAGGAAAATAAAGCAGGGTGGTGACAGGGAGACAACTGGAGGCAGGGACAGGGGGTANTGCAGATAGGACAGAGAAGGTCCAGCTCCAGCTTCAGGTAACTTCAGCTCAGACTGGGACATGGCTTCACCTTTGTACAATCTCTCCTGTTTGCCACAGTCCCCAGTTCTCCCTCAAGTTACCTACTCCTGGCCTACTCAGGCAGTGCCCATGGGTCTGGAGTCATGGCCATTGGAGTCACAGCCCCTGGAGTTGGTCCTTCTTTAGACTCCCCCTCACACCCAACTTTAGCTCCCAGGACCCAGAGAAGAAGGAGATACTGATGAGAAGAGTTTAACCAGCAAATCAGACAAGAGAGACAACAGTAAGAAAGACCCAGAGCGCCACATCCAGTGTGATGGGGTGACTATGCAGGCCCTGGCCTGGGAAGGACTGAAGAAACAGTTTTGGAGACAGAGACAAGGGCACAGAAGAATGCTAAGACTGGCCTGGAGGTGAGCAACTCCTGGATGTCTGTCTTACTAAGGGGAAGCCTCTGCCTGGAGGGGCAGCTGTTGCAGGATCATGGGCCACAGCTNGGATGGTAATGCAGGACAGTTCCTAGGTCATACAGCCTGGGAACAAATCCCTAGGCCCGCAGCAATCCTGTAGGACCTCTTGAAGCATTTGGGGGAGGAGAAAATAGGATATACAGCAGGGATGGTTTCCCTCAAATAGCTAATATTTGAAGGGAGATAGAAGCAGCCCTCCACATTGCCCCAAGGCAACAAGAACCCTACTGTAACTTTACAAACTAAATATGGGAATAGAAGGAGTTTGTGGAAAGCATATTCTGCCTCTTGATAGGGAGGCCCTGACCAGTTTCTGGGAACTGATAAGAGATAGCATAGCCAAAGATCACCAGGAACATCAGAGATGGCAGTCAAGAGATGACAGGAAGGGACCAGGCAAGACAAGGCATCNAAAAAAGACTGATGCCTTGAATGGCTCATGGAACAGTGTCTGCTTCTTTGTGTCAGATTGGCTGCCTCATGGAAAAAGGATGCATCTGTGACATCCCCTGTGAACAGGTGGCATGAGTTCGTTGCAGCAGGACCAGGCTCTTGTGGATCCTGCTTCTGGTCCTTGCATAGTGGGAGCTGGCTTCTCAGGGACTGCAGTGTACATCGCTGAACTACAACCCCAGATGTAATTGCTGGAGTTTCCAGAGCTCCCTGAATGGACCTGAGCACAGCCTGAGGCCTCACCCTTGCTGTCCTGCCCCCAGCCTGCTCCACCTTTTCCTGTTCAATGGCATCCCTGGAGCCTGCACACACAGGTCTCCCCAGTTTTTGAGGACTGGGACATTGAATTTCCACTATTCAGNGCTCCATCAGCGTCTCTGTCTTCAGGTAGCCCAGAGCCTCCCATAACTATGTCCTCCAACCAGCCATGTGACTTGGCCTGGTGTCTTAGGTGGGGGTTCCTGAAGCACCAGGCAGAGCACAGAAGCCCAGCCATCATGATTTGTCAATGATGAAAATTTCCTCTCTGGATCTCCAAGAGACCCCCCTCAAAATGCAAGCCACGGGTGAGAAGCAGGCAGCTATGCTGCCAGTGGGACACAAGCAGTGGGATCTGAGGTATATAGCAAAACAGCGCAGATGGGTTTCAGATGGAGCCCTTGCATAGGAATCTACCACACTCTGGAATATGGCTTATACATCCAAACTCAGGCTGCTCAGCCAAGACAGAGCCTAAAGAGAAGCCTGTTACCTGGGCCTACACATCATCTCCCCCTGGGGTGAAGAGAATGTCTCCCTGGAGACTCAGAAGCTCACCTGCACCTTTTACAGTTGAGAACTACACTATATGAGCACATAAATACAGAATACAAAAAAAAAAAAGCCCTCCTGACAAATTTTCACCTGGAGAAGTGGACCGGTATATTGTAGTATTGTAAGTGACCTTCACCTTGACTGTGACATGATCCCCATGACAGCTCAGTGAAGCCAGAAGTTTGACCTCAGAATAGTGTTTCTAAATTCATAGAATAAAAAGTAGGAGTGTGCAAGCCCAATTCTATTGAAAAGTATCAAAAAAAGGAGAAATTACAATGTTTGTGCTTCATTTATGTCTTAAAAGATAGTGCATAAGACATGAAATGTGATAAGGACAAAATATTGGGCAGAAGCGATACTTTATATAGTTGTGACAACTGTTCTA
>LZPO01017377.1:221179-235966 GCA_001675575.1 Neotoma lepida | reverse complement strand
AGATAGATAGATAGATAGATAGATAGATAGATAGATAGATAGATAGATAGATAGATAGATGAATCTATTATGACAGACAGATAATTGGTGAGTATGTGAATAGGAGATAGACAAACAGGAATCACATATATATATGTGAAGAATCAGTATCAAACTCCAGAGGGCTTTGAAATCAGGATATTGATAAATGCATAAATGTATTTTGCTGGTTTTAATTGCTTATGCCGAAACGCCTTTTTTGATAGAGATTTCTATTTGCATTGCTTAATGAAATGGTTTTTTTCCTTGAAATAACATTACAGTATTTTGCCACAAGGTGGAGCCAATGAACCATCAGCNAGGCCTTCACAGCAGCCATTTTGCCCTCCCTTTCTGACTGGTGGTGAGGTTACCCACACCGTTCGCTGAATGATTTGGGTATAAAGACTGTATTTGTTCAGGGAATCTCGGTGAGCCTTACAGTTTTCTATACTCAGAAATCATCGGGCTCCACACAAGAGTGAAGAGAGATGTTCTCTCCTGAGAGCCGCCAGCATGAAGGAGGAGATGGNAGTGCTGAGCGCCATTGTGAGAGAGCATAGCGGGGAGATGCTGCAGAGTGTCATNGTCATCAAGGAAACCNGGTCCTTCCCAGGTCTGCAGAGGAGGGAGTCATCTGGGCTGGGGATGTGGGAGATCGCCCCTGGCCAGGGCTTTGCTCCCGGGGATGTCTTTATTGCCCCTGGCATGCCTGTGACAGTGTCTATTGTGATCATGCACAGTTCTTCCTTCAACACTGTCACAGGTCCCCACACCTACTGCCCTGCTGTGGCCTCACACCATCTGACCTCTGTGTATGTCCTAGCCTCACTTCTGGCCTCCTACAGCCCCTGAACAAAGATTCTTTGACCAAACTTAGGTCAGGCTCCCGAACCTTGTGAGTATGTCTCATAAAATCCACTTTTAACAAANAACTCTGTGAAGTCACCTTATCAAGAATGTGCCCATCTTTGGGCTGTCGAGATGGTAAAGGGGCTTGCTGCCATGCCTGACAGCCTCAGTTCAATCCCTGGAACATGGTGGAAGAAGAGAACTGACTCCTTCAAATTGTCCTGTGACCTACACACACACACACACAAACATACACATACAAATACACACACACAAGACATATACACACACACATACACACAAACACAAAAACATACACACACACAAAACATACACACACACACACAGGCACACACATATAGTCACACACACACAACCATACACGCACATAGGCACACATGTACACATACACACACAGGTGCATGCATGCTGCACATACACAACACATACACACACACACATACAGGCATACATACACAGAGGCACACACACGCAGAGAGACAGGCACACAGAAATGAATGAATGAATGAATGAATGAATAAATAAATAAATAAATAAATAGATGGAAAAATAAAGAATCGCTCCATCTCCACTCTGTTCAGCACTACTACCATGGTGTCCCTAACCCTCCACTATCCTCTGAGTGACATCTGATCACCTGACTTGGCTTCATCAAAAATGCTGCTAGGTAGGTATGCTGTTAGATGGGTAGTTTTGTCAACTTGATTGAATTAAGAAACATGTAGGGCAGTAGTGAGCCATATCGTTGGATGCGTCTTACAAGAATGTCTCCAGAGAGGTTTAAATGAGGAGGGAGCACCAACCTTGATGTAGGGGATGCCATTTTGTGAGCTGAAGCTTGGGCTGCACAAAAAAGGAGAAAGGAGAGAGCCCACTGAGCACCCACCTTNCCTGTTCTCTGCCTCCTGACCTGCCCAGATCTGAGGTGTGCCAGCCACAGTCTGCCCATGCCTTCCCACAATGATAGACTATGGTACCCTCTCAAACCATGAGCAAACAAACCCATCCTCCCATGGGTTGCCTTTTGCCAGGGANTTAGTCTCAGCGATGACAAAAGTAATCACTGGGTTAANTCAATCNCCTNACCCTGAGGCTTCCACTTAATGACCCAACCTTGCTCCTNGGCTGTCCTTCCTACTTGGTCACCAGCTCCCTTGCTTCCAATCCCATTGCCATGGTCCCTTTAGCTATTATGATTGTCCAGCAGAGTCTTCCTTATCATACATGCCATTGAATCATTTTTTTCTACAAAACCCCCATCACTACATTACCACCCCTACCCTAGGCATCCCACCCACACAGTATTCTCAAGAGGCCGAGAGATTTGCCAGAGTTTACCTGGCTTCCATGATCTTCTAGTTGGCTCCAAAACTGCCCTCAGGGAAGTGGGGAGAAACTGAGCCACGTGTGAATGGGCAGNCTGGTCCCAAACAGACTCCCCAAAGATTTCATTAGCCCTATCTTCACACTTCCATATCACCCAAAACTCAGTTTAGGGATGAGCTGAGCTACTGAGAGTAAGAAAAAGAGACAACAGGAAATGTTTGCAGGGTCTTTGTCCCAGGCCGTTCTTCTGTAGNTAAGCACTCCACTCTAGAGGGTAGAGGGTTCTTTTGTAAAGAGGGATGGTACATCATGCCCTGTTTTAAATGCAGGATGTAGGGCCAAGAGCACCCCTGCCCAGCCAACATAAGTGACACTGATGTCAAAGATGCCAACAACTTTTGCCTCAGGAAAGATCTGTGTCTCTATCTTCCACTCAATAAACTATAGTTAATTGTTTTATTTTTTTTACTCTTAGGGGGCCTGCCACCCAGCTCCCAAATAAATACATGGAGACTTATTCTTACTTATAAATGCTTGGCCTTAGCTTGGCTTGTTTCTAGCCAGCTTTTCTTAAATTATCCAGTCTATCTTTTGCCTCTGGGCTTTTATCTTTCTACATACCATTCTTCACTTCTTACTCCATGGCTTGCTGTGCAGCTGGGTAGCTGACCCCTGGAGACCTCCTCGCCTTCTCCTTTCACTCCCTGATCTTTTTTTCCCAGATTTCTCCTCCTATTTAATCTCTCTGCCTGCCAGCCTTGCTTATCCTTTCTCCTGCCTTGCTATTGGCCGCTCAGCTCTTTATTAGACCATCAGGTGTTTTAGACAGGCAAAGTAACACAGCTTCACAGAGTTAAACAAATGTAACATAAAAGAATGCAACACATTTTTGCATCATTAAACAAATATTCCACAGCATAAATGAAGGTAACACATCTTAAAATAATATTCCAGAACAATAAACCTTTACAAAGCAGCTGCCAAGNATCAGGCACTCTGCCAAGACCACAGAAACCCACAAGAAGGACACGTACCCCTATCTTATCATATCATAATACAATAAAGCTATAAATCAATAGTAAGAGTCATTAGAGAAACTAAACAGCAATGAGAGACCAAGCACACACCTCTGAATAATCAATGAGCCATTGAAGAAATCAATGGGGACATTTTTAAATTCTCTAGAACCAAATGAAAATAAAAACATATACAATAACTTTGAACACAGAAAAAGGATGTATATAACTAATTGTCAATGTCTATATTAAACAATCAGAGGAAAGGACTTCCAGGTAAGATGGCAGACTAGAACCTACCTCTGTGTGGCCTGGCAAAATAGAGGTGCCAAGATAAGAAAAAAAATGAAAAATAGATTCTATCTCGAAGAAAGAAACAGAGGAAGGAAGAGCTTTGGAAATCCACAAAAGGAGTGATAAGNCAGTGGGAAAGTACAGAGAAATGGAAGATGGGTTCCTGAAAAGAAGAAAGCCAAGCTAAACACTGTTCCAGCTCTATGGCTGGGGCAAGGAGTGAGGCAGAAGGTGACCTGGATAGAAAGACTATTCTAGACCATCATGGTAACCTACTCATATGGCCGTCCTACCCACGAGACGAGTCCACAGCCCTCACAAGCCTCAGATCCCACTGTAGGTCTGGCTGAAGCAGTGACTTCTCTTGTGGAAGGNGTCAGCCATCACAGAAACTGCCCTGGCTCAGAGGATTATGACCGGATACCGTCTTGTTTGAAAGATAACCTAGAGTTTAAGAATGAGTACCCTTGAGGCTTGAGAACAGGGAGCAGTCCCAAGTCTGGGGGCCCTGGTTCAAACTGCCACAGATGCAGGGTGAGAAGACAGCCCTGGACAGTCCTCCTAGCTGCAGAGAGTGGGAAGGCCGGCTGGCAAGAAGCTAAGCAGTACAAGCAGCAGTAGGCGTGGCTCAGGCAGTCAANTGCACAAGGAAAATGGTTCCTCTNTTGGCAGCTGAGAATAACTCCAGAGCTTGATAGCCCTGAGCCAGGGATCAGCAGAGCAGACCAACCTCTGGAGCCAGCTATATGCTGTGAGGTTCGCTGCTGTCATTAAATAACTCTGAAGCCCCAGCAGAGCACTCAGCATCTATAGCTGCATCTCTCCAGTGGAGTAATGAATACTTAGAGGGCTTTGAAAGTGTAGAGACAGGCTTTCCCATGTGGTCCTCCCATGTGGTCTTCCTGTGTGGTTGCTTCCTCCACTCTCAATGGACTTAGGAGACAGTTTGTACCCATGCCAGGGGATACAAACTGGGGAGTCTTGGAAGAGTGAAAGAACCGGTTTGGCACACTGACTACAAAACCCAGGGTGGCTAGCCAGTACACAAAGAAGGGAGCTACTGATGCTAAGATAGCTCTGACAAACACCAGGCTCATCACAGGTTCAACTCAGCATGGTACACTGTAGTGGGCAGCAGTTCCAGCTATGACCTGGAAGCACAACCCTTACTGAGGCTTCTGGTAACTGCCACGCCTACCTAGGACCTCCCCCTGGGGTAGGGCCAAGATGGGAGCAGTTAAGACTGAAGATCCAGCCGTGCTCTCTTGGTTCCTGGATCCTGGACTTTGGAGGGTGGACCAAGCAGAGTTCTCCAGAGAATACTGCTGGACTGCACCTCACCTCTCCTGGATCCTGTGACCAACCCCTCTACTTGCTGTAAGTTGCCCTAAATCCCTAAATAAATCTCTTAACTACATGGAGTGCCTTAATAATTTCCCCCATTAGTACACAATATGCCATTTGGAATTCCCCCTTATACATTTATTTATGCATACTTTTAGATGTATTTTGAGTTTATCTTACTGAGTTTTTGTTTTATATTTCTTCTTATATTTATTCTTAGTTACTTTTCTATTGTTGTGAAGAGACACCATAACCAAGGCTACTTACAGAAGAAAGAGTTTATTGGGGCTCATAGTCTCTGAGGGTCAGAGTCCATGACCATCATGGCAGAAAGGATGGCAGCAGGCAGGCATGGTNTGAAAGCAGTAGTCAAGAGTTTACATCCTTACCCAAAAGTAGGAGGCAGAGAGAAGGATGATCTGGAATGGCAAGAGCTTTTGAACTCACCCTGAGTGACACACTTCCTCCAACAAGGCCACACCCCCTGATCCCTCCCAAACAGTGCCACCAACAGGGAACACGTGTTCAGCTATATGAACCTATAGGAGCCATTGTCATTCAGGCACCACATTTCACTCCCTGGACCTATTATAATACAAAATATACTTAGTTCAACTTCAAAAGTCCCCATAGTCTTTCACAGTCTCAACCTAGTTAAAAAAGTCAAAGTCTTAAGGCAATCTCTTGTAAAATCAAAATCAAATTATGTTCTTCCAANGGACAATGGCACAGATTGCACATTACCATTCCAAGAGGGAAGAATGGAAGCATAGCAAGGAAATGCTGGACCAAAGCAAGCCTGAAACCCAGCAGGGGAAACTTCAAATCTTGTAACCTCACGTCTGATGTCAAAGGACGCAGAGGGATCTCCCTGTCCAGCTTTGCTGACTGCAACACACTTCTGTCTCCTGGGCTTGTTCCACTCCCTGTCTGCATCTTTCTCCCTGGCGGATATCCCACAGCTCTGGCATCTCCAACATTTGGGGGGTCTCAAACACAATCCAGACTACACTTTTACNGCATAAAACATCAGATAGGTCCTGATACAATACTCCATTTTCATCTATAGATAAATCACCCAAACTATACCATAGATAAAATCNGCTTGATAGACNTCTACAGAACATTCCATCAAACAGATATGGAATACACATTCTTCGCAGCCCATGGAACCTTTTCTAACACAACTTGCCAGAACTTCAGGGATATACCTAAGGCAATTCCAAGAAGACAATTTAGAGTTAACAGTGCTTACACTAAGAAAATCAGAGAGATCACAAGAAAATAACTTAATGATGCATCTCGAGATCTTAAAAAAAGAACAATAACAAGCCAAACCCCAAAGCAGTAGACAACAAGAAGTAATGAAGATTAAAACAAAAATTAATAAAATAGCAATTAAAATAACAATAAATAGTTGGGTTTTTTGACAACATAAACATGATTGCCAAGTGGTTAGCAAATCTAACCAAAATAAATAGAGAAGATGCAAATTAATAAAATTAGACAGAGGGAATGTTACAATAGATTCCAGTGAAATCCAGAAGAGCATTAGGGAATATTTTAGAAACTTATATTCCAAACAAACTAGTAAATCTAGAGGAAATGGACAAATTCCTGGACATATATGACCTACACAAATTAAATCAAGACACTATGAACAATTTAAACAGATCCATAGCAAACAAGACTGAGAGTTTGCTAAGAAATAAAAGCCCAGGAGTGAATGGATTCACTGCTGAATCCCACCATGCTCTTAAAGAGAAGCTAACAGCAATACTCCTTAAACTGCCCCATAAAACAGAACAGAAAGGGACAGTACCAAACTCATCCTACGAAGCCAGCACTACCCTGACACCAAAGTCAGATAAAGACAAACAAAAAAAGAAAACTACAGGCCAATGTCCTGATGCAAAAATCCTCAAGAAAATACTTGCAAACTGGGTTTAACAGCAATTAAGAAGATCATACACTATGATCAAGTTGGTTTCATCCCAAGGATGCAGGAATAGTCAACCCAAATCAATAAATATAATAAAACATATAAAGAGACTTAAGGGCATAGATCACATGACCATACCAATATACACAGAGGACTGTGATGAAGTTCAGCATCTGTATGGGTTATTTCTGTTGTTGATATCAAATCCCTGATAAAAACAACTTAAAGAAGAAAGGGTGTATCTGGTCTCAGAGTTCAAGGATACAGTCCATCCCAGCTGGGAAGGCACAGCAACAAGAGCATGAGGCATCACAGNTAGTCACATTGCATCTAAAATTAAGAAGCAATGAGAAATGAATGCTGCTACTCNGCAGACTTTCTCCNTTTTATTCATCCTTGAACNCAACCTATGGGATGGTACCATCCATATTCAGGTGCGTCCTCCCTACTCAGTTAATCCTCATAGATGCACCCAGAAATGTGTTTCCATGGTGATTCCAAAGAATGGTCTTTTAAGTATCATGTTGTCTACAAAGTGATAATTTGACTTCTTCCTTTCCTACTTGTATCTCTTTTTCTCTTGTCTTAACACTCTAGTTAAGATAGTATAAGAATAGAGAATGGAAACTTTGTCTCATTCTGATTTTATAAGTTTTTTCTCCTTTAGTATGACATTGGCTATAGGTTTGCTGTGCACATAGNTTTTTTTTTATGTCACGGTGTGTCCTATCTACACCCTCAAGACTCTTATCATGAAGGGATGTTGGAATGGTTAATCCTGACTGTCAATGTTGGAATTTAGAATCAACTAATCTTTGACAATTGTACCAAGAGTGTAAGTTGGAGAAAAGACAGCCCCTTCANAAATGGGAAAATTGGATATCCACTGNGGAGTAATAAAACTATCTCCCACCCTGTACAAAAATAAATTCAAAATAGACCAAANACCTTAATGTAAGAGGTGAAAATTTGAAACCATGGAGTGAGGGACGCTTGAAGATTCAGGTACAAACAAAGATTTTCTGAGGACTCTAATAGCTCCAGAAGAAATGACAAGAATTGGCAAATGGGGATGAATCAATTGAAAAGGATTCTGCACAGCAAAGGAACCAATTACCTGAGTGAAGAGAGCCCACAGGATGGGAAACAACTGTTGCCAGCTAACATCTGACAGACAGAGAATCACTATCCAGAATCTACAAAGAGCACCAAAAATTACATACAAAATCCAATCAGTAAATGGGCAAATCAAATGAACAGACAGTCCTCNAAGACAAAGTAAAATGTCCAATAAACATATAAAACACATTTGGCATCCTTAGCCATCAGGGAAATTTACATAGATTCTCACTGTAGTCAGAATGGCTATCATCAAGAAAAGCAACAATAGTTGCTGACCAGAATGGGGATGAGGGGNCATTATAGGCTGCTGTAGAAATATAAATTAGTGAATCCACTATGAAAATCAGCGTGGCGGTCCCTCAGAATGAAATAGAACTACTGTGTGATCTATCTAAACCAAGCCTAGGAATCTAAGTCTGCTTCCAGTGCTTATCACTTATTCACACTTATTCACACCAGCCAGGTTCTGGAGTCAGCCCAGGAGTCTGTCCATCAGTGGATGAATGGATAAAGAAAATGTGCTGCCTTCACACAGTGGAGCATTATTCAGCCACAAAGAATGAAACTGTATTGTTTTCAGGTAAATGATGGAGCTAGAGATCATTGTGGTGGGCAAAACAAGCCTCTCTCTCTCTCTCTCTCTCTCTCTCTCTCTCTCTCTCTCTCTCTCACACACACACACACACACACACACACACACACACATACACACACACACATTTTCTCTGATCTGTGCTCCTCCTCTGGAGTGCCAGGATTACAGACAGGCACCACCACACTCAGCTTCAGAATCAGAACTTAAAAATAATAGTAACATATGAAAGCAAAAGGTGGCCCAGGTCCAGGAGTAATGGACAATGGAGGAGGAAAAGACATAAGAGAAGCAAAGGGTGAGGGTGGGGGTGACTACTATGAAAGTCCTTTATGTGAATATTTGAGAATGTCACAATGAAATCAATTGTTTTGTACAACTAAAACACACTAATAAAAATTAATTCCAAAAAAAGAGAGAGGGGGAGAGAATAGGAACCCATAGACTAGTGGACAATTGGGCAGGTATTTGTGGCACCAGGGGACAAGTATTCTAACAGAAGTCATAAAAAGACTGCAGCGGTGCTGGAGCAGTAGCTCGGTAGTTAAGAGTGCTTACTGTGCNAGTTACTGTGCAGGCATGAGTCCAACACCCACCTAAAATCTGGGAGCGGTCCTGCACACATCTGTAACTTCAGCATTGAGGTGGGTAGAGACAGGAGAATAGCTAGGGTTTGCTGGCTGGCTGCCTTGCTGACAAATGTGAGTGAGTTCCAGGTTCAACAAAAGGCCTGGCCTCAAGGCAGAGGGTAGTATAGGAGGACACCCAGTGCCCCCCCCCTCTGGCCCCTGTGAGAGACACATGCAGCCCTCCACACACACAAATAAAAATAAAATATCGAATAGAATTAAATTTTGAAGTACAAAGAGAACAGCTTCACTCATCCACAACTGTGTCTTCTGGTTTATGAGTCTGCATCTCAGGAGACACAGGGTCATACTCCTGATGTGACCTTTATTTCAATTAGACCCAAGTCTGCTCTGGGGCACTCCCTTCTGAATATGAGTCAGGAGGCTAAGGCCTCCCTGCAGAACCTGCTCAGGACAGAGTGGCTGGGCCTCAGACACACCCTCAGTCCATTCAGACCCGGCACAGCCTAAGGAGCAGAGGCAGATCAGCTGTCTCTGGGGAGTCTAGAAGCTCCAGCCCCAGCGGGCACCAAGCACTCCTANAAGGGCTAACAGACCTTCACTGAGCTGTCAGCCTTCACTACCTGGACCCCTGCTGCTGCTCAGCCACAAATACTGACTAGGTGACCGGTTCCCTCAGAGTCTACTTTTGTGAACACTGAGGAATTTGTGCTCTGAGTCAGAAGTTGTGGGGACACATGACTGAGCNTGACTCAGGCCCAGGCTCAGCTCTGAGGTTCCTCCCAGAATATGCCCTTTTTTGGCCCCAGGCAGGATTTCCCTCATTCTCTTAGGTGCTCCTGGGCAGAGCCTCAAACCGCCTCAGATGAGCGCCAGAGCTCTCAGGCTCGCTCTCCAGAAGGGCTGGGTGCAAGGAATGTCTCTCGGCCTACGGGGGATGAAGGAGCACCATTTAACCTCTACTAGCTGTGCCTGAGAGCCCAAGCTAATATTCTAACGAATGGATAANCCCAAGTCCGTAAAAAAAAATATCCTCCTTGAGTGTATAAAGGGAAAAGGAAGAAGGGGCAAGAGGGAGAGCCGAAAGGGAGGGGACCGGAAGAGAAGTCTCCACCAGCTGAAGCATTCTGGTCATTTTACCCCAGATCCTAGGTGGCCCCTGAGATGGAGAGTTAAAAGCACAAGCCAGGCAGGTTTTGAGTCAGAAAAGGCAGAATGTGCTACGCAAAGACGCCAAGCAGAGGGGAAGGGACTGGTGGGGAAGCTTAAGGAAGTGTGTCTGGGACAACCGGAGACAAACACGGAGAGAAGAGAGAGGGGTTTGCAAG
Source organism: Neotoma lepida (assembly GCA_001675575.1). Lineage (NCBI taxonomy): Eukaryota > Metazoa > Chordata > Mammalia > Rodentia > Cricetidae > Neotoma > Neotoma lepida. Next base: position 225,521 of record LZPO01017377.1, on the reverse strand, counting down.
CAGGGGAGGGCCAGAGTGTCAGGAAGCCACAGAAGTGAAGTGACTAATGAGAGCCAGTCCTGCAGTCTGCACTGTGCTGCGACAGTGAAGTCAGGATGCCAGCCGCACCGTCCTACGTCCACTACACCCAGGGCCGGAGTTCCCAGGGGCAGCCCCGTCTTTCCAGTCCACAGCCACAACTCCCTGGCTGCACGGTCCTGAGCGTAACTGAATCTCTTGATGCCTCCGTTTTCTCCACTGTAAAATGTGGCAACGATGGCAAGACACGGCTCACTGGGCTACTGTGAAGATTTAATGAATGATATGTGGAAAACATTTAAGAAGGAGAGACGGACGCCCCAGCGGGCTCCAGCCAGTGGCAGCACACAGGGGTTCTGGACTGACCGTTTCAACCCGGGCAGACCTCTGTGGAGCCGACTTTATTATTCTGAAGTCTCCATCTGAGTGGCCGAGGTTTCTCCAGAGCTACTCTGTACTCTAAGGGTCCTTTTGCGCTACAGTCTTTTCTTCTCTCTCTTCATTGTTCTTGTGAGATCTTCCTTGTGGTCTGAAGGCTTTCTCTACTTCCTACTCTCTGTATTTTCACAGTTGGTACCCCCAAAGCCTCTTGCATCTTTTGTTTTTTGAGACAGTGCCTTACTCTGTACCCCAGGCTAGCCTCAAACTCATAGCANCNCCCACTGCCTCAGACTCCCAAGTGTTGAGATTACAGGTGTGAATCACCATGCCCAGCTCTCTTGAACCTCTGTTCCAGTTTGCTTTCTGTTGCTGTGATACAAATCATAACCAAAAGCAAACAAATCATAAGCAAAAACAGCTTGAAGGAAGTAAATGTCTCTTTGGCTTAGAGGTTACAGTTCATCATGGAGAGAAGCCAAGGTAGGAAGGAACTCAAGGCAGGAGCTTGAAGCAGAAACNAAGGAGGACACTGCTTACTAGCTTGCTCCCTCTGGCTTTCTCAGCNNCCTTTCTTACACAGTGCAGGGCAACTCGCCTAGGAATGACAACTGCTCATGGTGGGCTGGGCCCTCCTACATCAATTAGCAATCAAGAAAATGGCATGCCCACTCTGATGGAGGCAATTCTTCAGCCTAGGTGTGTCAAGTTGACGATGAAGATTGTCTATCACAACCTCTACTTTGTGTATGTGTGGGGGGGGGTTGCTGTTGTTGTTTTGTTTTGTTTGTTTTGTTTTAGAGAGGGGAATTTGCTTCCTAGAGGACACAAATTGGTACACTCAGTTTTTTACTATATAATTTTTTACTATAGGACTGGTCAGAGTCCTTAACATATAAACAGCATTATGGCTCATCAAGAAGCAAATAGAATGTGAAGCATTTTCCAAAATCTCTTGGCTATGAAAAAATTACAGAACCACATCCACACACAGATNACCCACTGACAGCTCATGAAACTTGNGTTGCTTTGCAGAGTCAAGTTGCAAACCATTGAGCTAGAACACCTCCAAAGTTCCATCCAACCCTGATTTCTGTGTTGCAGATCCCATATTGTGAAGCATCCTGGGTGAGTATGGCCCAGCCAGGGCCACATTCTGCAGCGAGGAAACCCAAGNTCTCCTCTGCATTGCATCAGCAACTTTAGCTCTATCTGTAAGCCTTCATCCACGAGAGTTACCGAGCACTTTATTGGCACTGTGGATGTCATGGTCCCTCTTTCACAGACAGAGAAACCGAGGCGTAAGAAGTTAAAAACACTGGCTCAGATTCACAGTCAAGCAAATTCTTAGTGGTCACTGAGTTACCCTCTGTTTGACAGATGGATGGATACCAAAGGGCCTGTTGATGAGGAGTGGGGACTGGAAGAGTGTTTGGAATCAAAGCCTTAGAAAAAAATGAGACCACAGCAATAACGCCTTATCACTGAGGCAGGTCAGTAACACCTGACCCCCAGTAGACCACAGCAGGAAGCAGAGGAAGCATGTCTCAACTGTCATAAAGCAAATACAGTAGAAAGCAGGGGAAACGCAGGGCCCCTAGCACATTAGGTGATTCTGTGGCTTGGATTTTTTTTAAGATTTATTCATTTTATTTTATGTATATGTATATATATGCACCACATGCAAGCTTGGTACCTGCAGAGGTCAGAAGAGAGCATTGGATTACTGCAACTGGAGCTGTGAATGGTTGCAGGCCATCATATGGGCGCTAGGAACCAAGCCCAGTGCTCTTAACCTTTGAGCCATCTCTCCAGCCTTTGATCTGGATTTTAAATGCCTGTCAAAGGCCTATAGGCTAAAGGCTAGATGCCAGCCTGCAACACTATTAGAAGATATTGAGACCTTTAGGAGATGGGATTCAGTGGGAGGAAATTTGATGTAGTTGTTTGACTAAGAAAGATCCTTGTATTAGTCAATGTTGTATTGCTGTGAAGAGATGCCATGACCATGGCAACTCTCATAAAAGAAAGCATTTAATCGGGGCTGGCTCACATTCCAAGGTTTAGTCCATTATCATCATGGTGGGAAGCATGGCAGCACACAGACAGACATGGTGCTGGAGAGGTAGCTGAGAGTTCTACACCCAGAGCAGCAGGCAGCAGGAAGAGAAAGACACTGAGCCTGGCTTGAGCATTTGAAACCCCTAAGGCCCACCCCCAGTAACACATTTTCTCCAACACAGCCACACCTCCTAATCCCTGTCAAGTAGGACCACTCCCTAATGACCAAGCATCTAAATACATGAGTCTACGGGGGCCATTCCTATTCAAACCACCACTATCCCCTGTATGCTCACATATTTGAACATGTGACCTCCAGTTGGTGGCACCTTTTAGGGGGGCTAAGAGGCTTTGCTAGAGATAGTTTGTCTCTGGGGGGCAAGCTTTGAGTTCATAGCCTCACCCCACTTCCAATTTGGTCTCTCTGCTTCATGTTTGCAATTGAAGATAGAATCTCTCAGTTTGCTGCTCCTGCTGCTGTGTCTGCCAATTGCTGCCATGCCTCTCCACCAAGATGGACCCTATCCCTCTGCAACTATAAGCCCAAATAAACTCTTCCTTCNATAGTTGCCTTGGTTANAGTGTTTTATCACAGCAATAGAAAAGTAACTAGTACATTTGGTCACTGAGAACATGAACCTTAAGGGGCTATTGAAACTCCAGCCTCTCCTGCCTCTCTCCTTCTCCCTTTGCTTCCTAGAAGCCATGGGGTGAATGGACAACCCTGCCACATGCCCCCGCTGTGACTTAATACACCACCATNAGCTCAAACTCACAGGACCAAGTGACCACAAAAGGGAGCGCAATGAAACCATGAGCCAAAAATGAACTTCCTCCTTTAAGCTGATTTTCTTAGATGTTTGTCAGAGGGGTAGAAAGCTGATTCACATGTTCGGTGCTTGGCTCTCCCAGCCCCTTCCTGTCCTTTATTATTCCAGCATCCTGGCCCTTCAGTTCCTTATCTGCAAGCCCAATATGCTCCCTCCAACATATCCACTGAATGATTAATGGCTGACAGACTTCCTGCCTCAGGACCANTATCAGCTTACCCTCNACTAGCTCAGTGTCTGACACCACAGTGGCTATTCAGTATTTTCAGTACCACTCCCTGGCAATGAACCTATTCACCCACTGACAGAGAAAAGGAATGGAATTGGGTGAAGGAAAACAACNAAGAGGCCAGGTAGACNCACGCTCCTGCATCTGTGGCCCCCAGATCATAACGGAACAATCCCAATGTGATACTTAACCTTCATTGTCNACTTGAATGGATTTGGGAACAACTCAATTCTGGATGTGACTGAGGATGTTTCCAGAAAGACTTAACTGAGGAAGGAGGACCCACTCTGGATGTAGGTGGCTCCTTCCCATGGGCTGGGGTCCCAAACTGAATNATGGGAAAAGCAAGAGGCCAGCTGGGAACTAGAATCTGTGTCTGNTTCCTAACCAGGTATACAGTGTGATANGACACCTCAGGCTCCCCCTGCCATGATGGACACNATCTCTCAAACTGGAACCAAAATCGACCCTGNGTTGCTTTTGTCAGGGTGTCTTGTCACAACAGTAAGAAAAGTAANTCAGTGCAAATATACCCAGGGGTGCTTACAATGAAGACNGCACCTAGAAGCACTGGGAAACTGCTACTGCTGTGGTTGGTGTGTTAGGAGAAATTGCANCATGCAGACTGCACACTCAGGANCCAAATGACTGAGTGCCACACTGGCTTCTTGCCATGTGAACTTGAGCATATATCTGGGCAGTTCTAGAATTTCTACTTGAGAGGGACTTGAGAATTGAAAAAATGCAGGTGATAGGTGGAGTTGCAATGGTCTTGAGGCTCGCCTTGCAGCTATTTTTGCTTAGTAAGCAACTTGTTCTGGTTAAA
>LZPO01017377.1:206497-218907 GCA_001675575.1 Neotoma lepida | reverse complement strand
CCCACTTTCTCCCTCTCCATCTCCCTCATATTCCAGATATGCCAGCTGTTTCTGATTCACCCGCTACTCTTCTGGGCTGGATGACTCATTTGGGAAGAAGGTATCTGTGTGTGTCTTTGTGTTTCCCTGACAGGGGGTCATGTTTCCCTGAAAGAGAAGACTTTTGGCCAGCTCCCCTGAGATGAGGGAAGCTTTAGGAAGAAGCATAAAGAGCAGTGTTGACTCAGGTTAAAAACTGGCCCGCGTCCAAATGGTGAGGTCACTCTTTATGTGTTTGCAAATCAATTGCAGTAGCTTTCAACAGTGTGGGGCCTTTGGGGAGCAAAGTTCTATACACACAGTTGGCTAGGTCTGCTGCTGCCCTGCCTGGATGCCCATGAAGGGTGTTCACTAAACCAGAAGAGGAAGCCCTCGGTGAGAAGAGGCATTCTTCTGCTGCAGCCTTGCAAAGCTTCTGTCTTGCAAGTTTCTGACTTGATTGCAGTGATGGGTATAGTCTGCCCGGGCCTTTGTTGCTAAAAGGATGGGGGAGTGGACCTGGCCTCCAGCTGCCANGAAGGAGGCGCTCCCTCCAGCTGGTAACCAAACTCCACTACAGCAGATTTNGGACAGACTTTCCCCCAAGAGCCCTGAGCCCAGCAGAAATCAGAGTGGGGCCAATAGAAATCAGACGGTGGGAAAATTAACAGCTTCTAGGAAAGGGCTGTGAAGCTTCAGAAATCATTGCACAGGAAACCCCTGAACTANAAACGGTTGCTGTGGTGTCCCCAACTCTTTCAGTGGCACACAAGACAGCGTGGTGACAAGCAGTGTGCCGACAGTTGAAACTTGAAGACAGAGGATATTAAATAAAGTCAAACTTAGGTAGGGAGAGGTTGTCATTCAAAAAAAGACTGTGGTCATGGTCAGAGTGGTCCCCATCTCAGCATCTCCGATTCAAACAGAACAAGGGGGAGGGGCTTGTCTTTCTGCGGCAGAGGAGAGACAAACAGAGCNGGTAGAATCTGGGAGAGAAGCTGAACAAACACTCGAAATGCCTAGCCAAGCAGGGGAAAGTTGGGCTGTCAGTAGCCCGCTCCCAGAAGCTGGTGAAGGTGGGCTGGGGGCGTTCAGCTTTGTGTGTGAGTGCTCGGGNTTGGGGGAAGCAGAGCTGGGGAACCAGTAAGGAAAGAAAGAACCCTGAGCAAATGAAGCAGAGGGTCAGCCATGGGCAACAGTGGACACCCAGTTAAAGACAAGAGTGGACANGGTAAGGAGGCTAATATCAGTTTGGATAGTTCTTAAAGCTAAAATTGTGGCTNTTGTATTGATATAAAATGAACACATTTTAAAAGATTTTNTTTGACAAATATAGCTGGAGCNACCAGACACATCATGTTTTGTTTGTGCTTTTGTTTTTTAGACAGGCTTTCACTGTAGCCCTAGCTGGCCTGGAACTCACTATGCAGACCAGGCTGACCTGGAACTCAGAACTCATGGAGATCTGCCTGGCCCTGCTTCCCCAGTGCTGGGATTTAAAGGTGTGTGCCACCATGCTCAGCACCAGACATGTGTTTCCAGCATGATGGTTTCTGAAGCTTCACAGCCCCTTCCCAGAAGCTGTTAACTTTTTCCCACTGTCTGATTTCCATTGGCACCACCCTGATTTCTTCTGGGCTCAGGATTCCAAAGAGAAGTGGAAGAAAGACACTAGACATGCTTCCTGCACAGGACAGAACAGGGAGTTGACAGTGCAAACAGACAAACTCTGGCATTGCCCCAGAGAGAAAGACACTTTGCTACCTCCAGGAACAGAGTTATTTGCATATCACATAGATATTTCAAGTTGCTACAGTTACCTACAACTTCCAGAGTTACAAACTAACTCAGAAACAATGCTGGACCATGGCCACCTGGAGGGAGGTTCCTGAGTCCGGCACAGAGAGAGACACTTCAGACTGCCTTGTTCTTGCTCTTCTCTCTGTAGAGCACTGCCCTAGACCCACCAATCCTGTAGTAGCATCCCTAGCTTCCACTCAGTAGAGGCCAGGACTCCCCTCCCAGTTGTGACAATGTGAAGAATGTCTGCAGTTATCGTCAAAAGCCACTTGGGTCACATGGGTGGGTGGGGGTTGCCTCCAGTTGAGAACCCCTGCTTTAAACCATTCATAGTGCAGGCAGACACGAAGTCCTCTCAGTATTCATTCCAGAAGTATGTTCTCAGTATGTAAGCAGCGACTCAGAAACTCTCCCTGGACAGAACAGTGACACTAGCCACCAACATGGGCTCCATTCTAAATACTCTCAATTTATTAACTCAATAAATCCTCCTAGGTAAATCTGANTTTTAGATACGCATCACATAGTTATTCTAGGATAGATTTGCTTTGGGTGATATTTGAGGGCTACGCGTACTAAAGCCACACTTTTCTCTTTTCTTGAAATTCAGATTTAACCTGGATGGCTGATTTTTGCCAAATTGTACAACCCTACTTGTGCACAAATAACTGTGCGGTAACCGCAGAGGCCCTGGGGCCTTAGAATCCCCGCTCTGCCTGTGACTAGCTTTTAACTCATGGGGTTACATCATTGAGCTTCTATGGGACTCAGTTTCTCATCTGTGAGATGGGCACACCGGCAGCCACTTCTCACAGAACTGCAGATGTTGGCATATGTGTCCAGAGCCTGCAGAACTGTTAGGATCGTGGGCCGGTGAGTGGCAACCGTCTCTGGGCTCACATTGCTACTGACTCATCCAATGTTTCTTGGACAGTCATTGCTGAGTTTCGCCCAGCCTTCCTCCCGACGGACTGGGGTTTGAGTTTCNAGTTTCCCACCCCAACTTGCGAGTGTCCCCGGCCACCGGGTCGCGCCATCCCAGGAANCGTCCGAAGGTGGCAGCAGCGGCCCCGCAGTCCTCCACGGTCGGGCTGGCGCTGTGCAGGTCCCCGGCTGGCNGCGTCCGGAGCCAGGCGCCGAGCAGGCCGGGAGAGACGGAGGCCACACCCCGCGGCCCAGGCGCTTCCCGCCGGTGAATCATCGCCTGCAGCAGCGGCTCCCGCAGTCCGCTGCAGCGCCCCGGGCCCGGCCGCACCCCATCCGAGTGCAGCGCCCCGCATCTCCGCGACCCCTCTTCCTGTGCAGTGAGCCAACCCGATTGGTACCATGGCGGGCATCGCAATCAAACTGGCCAAAGACCGCGAGGCGGCCGAGGGGCTGGGGTCGCACGAGAGAGCCATCAAGTACCTCAACCAGGACTACGAGACGCTGCGGAACGAGTGCCTGGAGGCAGGGGCGCTTTTCCANGATCCTTCCTTCCCCGCCCTGCCATCCTCTCTGGGCTTCAAGGAGTTGGGGCCCTACTCCAGCAAAACTCGGGGCATCGAATGGAAGCGGCCCACGGTAGGAAGCGCTCGGGGACCGGGCGGGGTTGACAGGGGCTGCAGTGGAAGGTTATGAGCCAAGACTCCAGGCTCCCGGGCTAGGTAGTGCTGGCTCCGTAGTGCTGGCTTGGTTGTGCTCCCTGATTGCTGCTAAGGGGATTCCAGATGCAGGCTGCGGCCCACCCAGTGGACCTGCCTCCAGCTGGCCCGGAGCGCTTCGCAGGTAAGGACCCCAAATCCCACTAGCNGGCACGCCCGGGAGGCCGCCTTTGGCTTCACAAGGCCTCAGGGACACAGGGCCGCTGGGGTGAAACTTTTATTGGACTCTAGTGGTAAGATGGAGGGAGGGGACATGGACCTGCTGTGGGGGTGGGGTATCCGAGTAGGGTGGGAGACTCTGGACTGCTTCGGGGAGGCAAGGGTGGGCACAGCCTGGCGCTGGCTTACATAAATGGCCACAATACATAAGTGGTCACAAGTACCTGTGATTGTTAGGTTTATCCAGCTAGGATCTTGTTTATTTCTCAAAGTGTAGCTAGCGGACACTCCCCTCCCAATATTTACCCAGGTAACAACAAAGAATTGAAAGGCTCCAAGGATCCTGTTACTCATTTTTTGGGGGGCCTAGAGTCCTCACCTGGGAAACCTTGTCCCACTCCCAAGTGCTCTTGTGCCAATCCTCAGGGTCTCTGCCCTTAAGCCTCCCCAGTTCCCTTTGTGGTTTCAGTCTCTAGTGGAAGCCCTGCTGGCCCTCATCCCATGGGACCCTCATTGACTTTCCCAGGGAGCCTAGAGGAAATCAAGATTCCTGTTAGGACACTGGGCATTCATGCCCTGCTTCCATCCTCCCAGGCCACTTTTGTTATCCTGAATCCAGTTCGAGATCTAGAAAGTACCCTAGACCACCAAGTACTCTACTAGCCCTGGGTTCTACCCCAAGCACCACATAAAATCAGTTGCATGGTAACTCATGCTTATAATAATCCCAGCACTTAGGATGTGGAGACAGGAGGATCATAAGTTCAAAGCTGGGGGCCACTGAATGGCTCAGTGAGTAAGGGCATTGGCTGCTAAGCTTAACAACCTTTGCTCTACCCCAGAGCCCATGTGGATAGAGGGAACCGATGCCCCCAAATTGCCCTCTGATCTTCACATGCACACTGTGGCACACATGTGGACTCGTGCAGGCATGCACACACACAAAAGAAATAGATTCATAATAATGATAATAATAAAAACAGTAACAAAAGAAGGTCAAAGCCAGCCTTGACTATGTAGTGCATTTGAGGCTAGCCTGGACCACATGAGAACTTGGCTCCAATTACAAAATAAAGGAAAAGGAAAAACCAAAAAGGTCTCTGTAGAGCAGGATCCTGAGCAACTGGACACACTGAGTGAGTCACTGGACCTCTGTTCCTCACCTCAGCTGGGCGTGGTAGTGCACACCTTGGTCCCAGCCCTCAGGACACTCTGTAGCTTTGGCTGCTTAGTGAGTTCAAGGCCAGTCTGAACTACAAAGTAAGACTGTCTCAAATTGAATTAATAAGATAAGAATGAAACAAGCGAGACCTGTTTCCTCTCTGTTTCCCCTCTTGTCCAGCACNNGAGGAGCAGCTGCCACAGTTTCGCAGAGACACCCGGTTCTTTCTCTTGCCCTTCTCACCTGCCAGGCATGCTTTGCCACCACCCCTCAAGTCCAGCTCATTTACATTCTATGGGACTTTGTCACAAGTCTCCTCCCCAAAGAGTCTTTCCCGGCCATTCGTAGCAGCCCTTCCCCACCNTCTTGTTCTCTGCCCTGTACTAACATCTGCCCTGGTATTTTCACCATGAACCAATGTGGTCACATATCTTTTCTTGTTCTGCTGAGCTGGTGTGTGTTCTTTGTCTTGTACTCTCAATGTCTCGCCAGAGTACTGTCCCTTCTCAATATTCACTCATGCATTCATTCATCAGCATTTATGAATGCTTATTCTAGGCCAGGCATTGACACGTCCATGAACAATCACAACAAAACAAACAAACAAACAAACAAAAACAAAGTTACTGACTATTTGGAAAATGAATGAATGAATGAATGAATGAACAATCGTTGTGAGCCATGAATGAATCCTGGCAGGGGAGATGATTTCACAAGCAGGAGAACGTGTGTCTTATATTTTTATGCTGTTGTACAACTTACTTTCTACCCTAGTCTCATTTCTGTGGCTATGATAAAACACCCTGACCAAAAGCAACTGAATGGATGGAAGGATTTATTTGGCTTACAACTCCAGCTTACAGCACATCATTGAGGGGAAGTCAGAGAAGGAACTTAAGCAGCTAGTCACATGACATCCACAGTCAAGAGCAGCTGTCTCTTATACACATCTGGCTTACAACTCCAGCTTACAGCACATCATTGAGGGGAAGTCAGAGAAGGAACTTAAGCAGCTAGTCACATGACATCCACAGTCAAGAGCAGAGACTGTCTCTTATACACATCTAGATGTGTATAAGAGACAGGTTCTGGGTTATAATCTATCACTGAGGGAAGATGAGGCAGGAACTTAAGCAGCTAGTCACATGACATGACATCCAGTCAAGAGCAGAGAAAAACCCATGTACCCAAATTCCCTAGCTTGCTGCAGCTGAGCACTTGGCTGGCTTTCTATATTCATGCTGTCTCTTATACACATCTAGATGTGTATAAGAGACAGCTGTGGGCCTTCCGGGTAGAAAAATAGAGACCTAGAGCCACATCAGGGACACTGCCTAGGGCAGGCCAGTCATGCACCACACAACCTGTCTCTTATACACATCTAGATGTGTATAAGAGACAGGATTTCAACCACTCTACAGTTGGGGAAACTGAAGCTTGGGAATGTCAAACTTGCTCAGAACAAAACAGGAGTGGAGTCAGGGCTTGGCCAGCTGCCCTCTGTCCTGACCTGTCTTGTCAGACCCTGGTGGGGACAGGCAATGGGACTAAAAGAATGTACCCACTGGATTCATTAGTCCATTATTGGAGATTGGAGCAGAGCAATGTCAATGGATGGCNTGGGTTAGGAACCTGGCAGGCTGCAGACCCTAGAGTAAGAGGANTGGAAGTGAAGTGTGTGTTTCAGTCACTTAAGAAGGAAGCCTNAATGACAGGAAGAGGAGAGGGAGAGAAGGGAGGAAGGGAGAGGAAAGAGAGAGAGCACAAACACCTATGGCCTAATTTAAGAGACTCTTCAGCTATGGGCAACTTGAGTTTGTTAGAGGTTGAGTCATGAGTGATGAAGGGATTAAAGGTGACTTCTAGAGAAAGAATGAAGCAACCCATGAGGAAGAGAAAGCAAGGCAGGGCAAGGAGCTGCTTAGCCATCCTGGCGGGTGTATGTGTGAGGGTGGTGGTGGTGGGGGCTGATAACTCTTCCTGATAGGATGTCATAACACTGGCAAGAGAGGGCTTCACTGCACAGGGATGAGATAGAACATGACCACAACCACACTGAGGGCAGGGGCCAGTGCCAGGCCACAGCGAGGAGTAGCACGGCATCACCCAAGACTAGCACATCAGGTCCTCGCAGCTGTCAGTTATAGAGTACTTGGCAAGGCCATTACTGTTCATCTCACCTACCCCTGAGAACCGTCTCTGTGGGTGGTACCTTTGTCTTCTTCAAACCCATTTTACAGATGCAGAACAAGCTTCTGGGTGTCCAGTAACCCACTGGCATCCTAGGACTTACGCAATAAATGGCAGTGCCAGGATTCTCACCAGCTTATCAGAATCCAAGGCCCTAGCCTTCCCCTCCTTTCTTCTACCATTATATGGCTACATCAGTGTTTAATTCCAGGCTCCACAGGCTGTGGGCAGGGCTCAGTTTTCTCAAGTGTCTCTGGGCTGTGAGGTCTGAACTTTGGCTTTTCTGGAGACCCTGAGGCAGTTTCTGAAGTGTAATAGTAGCCCCCTCCTGAGGTGAGAGTGTGGCCCCTGGNTGATCAGTATGATTAAGGGGCTCCCAGAACTGAGCGCAGTCTGCACCACCCCCGGGATAAGTGCTTGCCTGGCAGGCCTGAGGAAAAGTTGGCTTCCNTGCCNGGGTAGAAGTGCTTGCTCACTGTCCCTCATCCTCCAGGCAGATCGATGGGGAAGCAGGAAGGGAGCNTGCTCTGTGAGCTGGTGTGCTGCTGGAGGCCGCAGGATGGCCTGAGACTAGACCCAGCTCTCACCCAGGGAAGATTCCTATAGACAGAATCATGCCAAGGGACAAGGCCACTCTATGCAGATGTGGCACTCCTACAAGCCAACGTCTCTGAGTCAAAAGCAGCTCAGATTTGGGCCCTGACTTCCTTTGTGGCTTTTGGGTGGAGCTCTTCAGAATCTGGAAACACAATCAGGGGGCTGCCGGAAGGCAGAACCCTTCCACATTGGCTGCCACCAGGCTGTTGGGAACAACCGCCGCGGAGGCACAGGGGCCTTAGCAGTCAACAGNAGGAGCGGACAGTTTGCACTTGAGACCAGTGAGTTCAAATCCCAGGGCTCTCTACCCCTGGGGAGCCATGAAGCTATGACAATCACTTTACTTCCTGAGCTGNTCCCCGCATGTAAGAGGCTGCTGGCGTCACCTGAGTTCCTCAAAAGGCAACAAGAGATAAGGATCAATGCAGTGTCAGAACAGTGGGTGCAGAGTGCATGAATTCTCCAAGTTCTGGCAGAACTCAGAAGGGCTGGATCCAGTCCCCTGTCCCCAAGAAGCATGTGTATTAGAAAGATGAATGCCACCACACAGCACAGGTTTAGGTTCCCAAAGACTCTGGGACGGGACTCTAAGGGAAGAGTGGAGATAATGAGGAGGAAAGGCTTCATCCTGGAAGAGAGGGAGAGGAGNCTTGAAATATGAACGATTGGAAAATGTAGGCAAAGGAGGAATGCCATGCAAGCCCAACCACNTGCATGCAGGCCCAGAAGAGAAGATGCCGGGATGGTGGGCAGGGGGCACTTGGCACGGAGGGTCCCAAAGCCTGGCAGAGGAAGCTGGGTGCACTCCCTGCCCTTGGTGAATAGCATAATGGAGCAGACTGCAGGTAATTTGGAGTGTGTGGGGTCTGATGATTTCCTGGAAGGGATCCACCCCACCCCCCACCCCCCACCTCCGACCAATGGAGCAGGGTCAGACGGCTAGCACAGAGGTCTGACTAGGAAACTTTCTTCAGAGCTGAGCAGTATGAGGAGGAGGGGCTGGAGGCACCCACAGGGAACTGAGGCTCCTGCCTGCTGTGCTGACCCTTGCTCTGTGGGTTTGTTTCCAGGAGATCTGCTCTGACCCCCAATTCATTGTTGAAGGAGCTACCCGCACAGACATCTGCCAAGGAGCCTTGGGTAAGTAGTAGGGTCTGGGGCAAGCTGTGCTGTGTCAGCTACAGGTTCTGAGGCTTCTCTTCTCAAACTGTGAGGTAACTTCCACTTCCAGAAGCTCCTTGGACTTCTTNTCTCCTGGGGATGTCCCCCAGCCAGTCACAATGCTAAGATGGAAGTTCTGTGAGGTCCAAGATAGGTCCCCAAAGGAGGCAGTGACTCAGTGTGAAGGAAGGGGAAACCTCTCTTGCTGCTGAGAGGAAGTGGAAAACACCAGGGCCAGCTCAGCCTTGCAGGCAGCTCCCTGCAGCTCACCAGGGAAAGCAGTGGGGATTGTGAACACTCATGTAATTGTAATGCTCATGTAATTCGAACTAACCCAAGCATCAATCAAGATTGGGAGAGCCATGTCTGAGGATTAGGGCTCCAGGGCCCCCAGCTTCATTCTGAAACTTCCCAGGCTTCTGTAAAGTCTCAGCAGTGAGAATCCACTCTCATTTTTTCNTATACATAATAAACATGGGCCTATAATTACTGGAGNAGATTATTTGCTCTGATAAACCAGAAACAGGCTATCCACCTCAACTGGCTTCCCAAACAAGCNCACTGTAACAAAACTAANGAGCTAGAATTCANCACCTTCCGGTGCCCGCGTCATAGGGGTTCTGATCTCTTAATGATGGCAGCCACTATTTACTAAGTATGTCACTAAACCATGCTTGCCCACACTCCAAGATACCCCCAATCACTCTCATTTTACAGATGAGCGTGCTAAAGCCAACCTGTAGCCAGGGAAGAGGCCTGGTGTATAGACACATTTGGGCTGATCCCAGCACTAGTGTGTTAAGTACCAAGGTGGCCTCCCTAGAAAGAGACCTACAGAAATGTCACCCTGTGGGGGATGTCATAGCCTGTGCAAATCCTCAGGACAGGGCAGCCTCTAGGGAGAACAGGATCCAGGTCTGTTGGAACACAACTACGCCAAGTGTGAATTCCTAAAATACCAGAGTTTTCTCACCTGTAGAAAACAAGCCTGCCCTCTCTGCCCTCTCTGCTCTCTCTGCCCTGTCTGCCCTGTCTGCCCTCTCTGCCCTGTCTGCCCTCTCTGCCCTCTCTGCCCAGGAAAGAGATGGCCAATATCTCAGGGTACCTGAGGTGAGTGTTCTGTGGGGACAAGCCACTGGTTAGAGAAAGTGGAGATGATAAGAGTTGGACATTGATTAAGATTATGACCAATCTGGGAGCTTTTGAAGGATCTAGAAAATACAGCAGCTACTGAACACTACTCGCAGCCTAAACAGCTACTTCAAAAGTTTGAACACATCCTAAGGGCCAAGTCACTCATAGTAAGTACCCGAGTTAAGTCATATTTCAGTTCCACCAGGCGGTTTGGGAGGGGCCATATGGTTAAACTCCTGGAAGAAATTGCTTGCTGTATGTCCAGAACCGAATGAAAAAGAGAAATATAAACCTTCCTAAACTTTCTTGGTAATTGATCTAAAGTTTAAGGTCTCTGAAGGTCCCAGATCAGCCATTTTATTTTCTCTTGGATTTTTATTCTGGAAGATTCTAATGAGATCATAGGTGGTAAAATGTGGTCTACTGAGCTCTCGCTTTCCTTTGGCTTTTGGGCATGAGGTCCTGAAGGGGTGGTAACATCCCTAAGTCCCAAAAGGCTCAGAAATGACAGAACAGGGCTGTGGACAGGCTTCGGTAATGTCAGTAGTTGAGGGAACTTGGCCTAGGCATCACTGGGGACCTCAGTTTTCCCATTTACCCACTTACAGAACTCAGGGTACCAACCAGGGAATGGTACCACCCAGAGTGGACAGGTCTTCCCACCTCAATTAATGTAACCAAGATAATCCACCACAGGTAGTCCCAGAGGCCCATCTTCCAAGTGATCCTAAAGTCTGTCAAGTTGACAGTTGACTCTAACCATTCCAGTAGGTCAAAGANCATCTATNATGAAAGTATTCCCTTCCCAGGGCTGCAGAAGTGAGNGTAAGGTAGGAGCCAGAGTGAGCACCCTGGAGAATCCTAAAGAAGTTGAAGCGGGTGTAGATGATAGTGGACCCCAGCAATGTGAAAGGCTTTCNCCAAATTGCANAGGGAGAAGGGGAGAAATAAGTTGGGTTAGAAGCTGAGTCTTTGCCCTTTGAAGANCTCAGAATCCAAGGGTGCATGTGCCCAGGNGGGAAGGACGTGCCCAAGTCTGNAGCACTCGGAAGATGAAAATGAGGGAGAAAGAAGCATAATGGGCCAGGTGCTCGCTCTTCAGCTTTGTGAGTTGAACTTTCAAATATTTTAGACAACTAAAAATGAAAGATTTTAAGTCATAAAGTAAATCATTAAAGAAAATATCTCTACTTTAGCCCAGAATTGCCTGGAACTCACAATGTAGCTCAGGCAGGCCACTGACTGGAGACCTCCATGCTGGGTTCTATTCTCCACTCATTGTATGGAGGAGGATGGATGAGCTTCCCCACCAAAGTAGCCAACACCCATTTCCTAGTTATTGTCTTTTTAAGAAATTGCCTGTGTCATTATTGTCATTATTATTATTATTGTTGTTGTGTGTTTGAGATAGTGTCTTGCTGTGTAACCCAGACTGGCCTTAAACTTGCAGCGATCCTCCTGCCTCAGCTTCCTGAGTACTGAGATTACAGATGTGCCCCACCATGCCCAGTTTTATACTCCAGATGCTATGATTATAGATTGTGCCACCATGCCTAGATTTCTTACTTTTGTATTTGTTTTAAAAGATTTCTTATGTAGCCCAGACATAGAATTCATATTTATCCCATCCTCAAACTCAGAATCCTCTTGCCTCTTGAGATTACAGGAATGCCACCATGCCTGGCTTAAAATGTTAAATTTTTAATTTTTTTTTCACTTTTATGTGAATGTGTTTCTGCCTCTGCGCGCGCGCGCGTGCGTGTGTGTGCATGTGTGTGCGTGTGCGTGTGTGTGTGTGTACACCTTGTTCATGCAGTGCCCAAGGAGCCCAGGGAAGGTATTGGAGTTACGTGGTTGTGAACCACCATGTAGGTGCTGGAATCAAACCCACATCCTCTTGGAAAGCAGCCAGTGCCCTTAATCACTGAGCAAGCCATCTCTCCAGCCCCCAACATGTGAATTTTTAAATTCACTTTTATTATAGGCATATTTTTACATTTAATAAACTGTGCTTTTAGAATAATTTTAGATTTACAGAAAAATCAAGGAGGCAGTGCAGAGATTCCTATACCCCAGAACTAGTTTCCAGTCTTACTACCATCTCACACGGGTGTGGTACATTTGCTACCATACTTCATGTAGACTCCTTAGGTTTTACCCAGTGACCTT
This sequence comes from Neotoma lepida, assembly GCA_001675575.1. Taxonomy (NCBI): domain Eukaryota; kingdom Metazoa; phylum Chordata; class Mammalia; order Rodentia; family Cricetidae; genus Neotoma; species Neotoma lepida. The sequence goes on along the minus strand of LZPO01017377.1, from coordinate 206,874 downwards.
TTGCAGTTCAGGGTCTCTTCCAGAACNTTACATTGCATCACTGTCGTGTCTCCCAGGGCCCCTCTNGACTGTGACAGCTTCTCAGTNCTTTCTTGTTTTGTTGAACTTGACAGTTTCAAAGAGTACCAGCCAAGAATTTTGTATGATGGCCTTCTCTTGGAATTTGCAGGTGTCTCTTTTAAAATAACACATGTAGATGTCGAGCAAGGCGGTGGGTGCCTGTAATCCCAGCACTCAGTAGGCTGCAACAGGAGGATTGTTATTATTATTGTTGTTGTTGTTGTTGTTGTTGTTGTTATTATTGTGAATTTGGTGTGTTTTCTGAGTTAAGGACTAGCCTGATCTGTGTAGTAAGACTTTATTTCAGAAACACAACA
>LZPO01017377.1:187611-206067 GCA_001675575.1 Neotoma lepida | reverse complement strand
CAGCTTCACATGATAGCTAGCTCTGTGCTTGGCTGTGGGAGTTAAGAGTGGTGGGAATGCATTAGAGCTTCCAGCTCCCTGAGACTGTCCTATGAAGCCCCAGCATGCCCAGCAGGTAGCAGGATATGACTGGGTTCTATAGGTCTGTAGATCAAGATGTGATCTTTGGTTTGTCTGGGTACCCCCTCCACTTTCCCACCAGCTGTCTGTGGCTGGGAGCCACACCACACCCCTGTACAGCCTCAGTTCAGTCATCTCATGTCNGAGAAGAAAGAGCTGGATCAGATTTTCCTAAGGCTCACACTTGCAACATTCTGTGATTTTAACATTCGTCATCTCAACTATGCTTGGGAGCAGAGTCCAAAGTCAATGGAGCCTTGCTCAGCCTCAGCTCCCAACAGTATTAGCTCCAGGGAAGCTCCTATGTGGGCTGCAGCAGTAAGGACTTCATGTCCTGTGAGGTGCAGTCCTGTGAGGGTCCTGGCCAGAACACTACGTAGATGATGAGCCCCAGGAAGAGATGGTCCATGCTGCCTCTGACTTGCCTGAGAGCAGGTGGCCTAGAAGGCGGGTGTGTAAAGAGGCAGGCTAGACCAATTCTGTCCAAACAGAGCACTTAGCAATGATGCATATGTCCAGCTGCGCTGCCCAGTATGGTAGCCACCAGCCATGAAATGTGAGGGATGCAACTGAGGAACTGGATTCGGTATTTTGTTTTGTGAAATGAGGTCTCNNGCCATAGCTTGAGCTGGCCTTGAATTCAAGCTCTTCCTGCCTCCGTTTCCCATGTATTAGGATTATAGGTGTGTACCCTCATGACTGATGGAAGAAATGAAATTGTAGGTGTTATCTAAATACAACTAAATGTGACTATGGCAGGGAATAGTGCAGCAGAGGGTGAGGCTTTGGGGTCCAGCCTCCTGTCTGTCCTTTGTTGTCTGTCGTGGGATGGTCCTCACATCAGAGCCAAACAAGCCACATGTGTCAGTCAGCATCTGAAAACATCAGGGTGAGAGGGAGGACTTGGGTGCCTGATGGTTAGAGGCTAGCCCCTNAGCTCTGTCACTTTGAACAGCCAGAGCACTCTTCCATAAAATGGTTATAACAATTGTGAAGATGAAATGGAGTAACTTACAGAGGCTCAGCGTGCAAGAGGCTGAGGCATGGTAAAGGTTTAAAAATCTCTGGGGACAGTGTGCCCGAGGAGAGTATGCTCAGGTTAGGTTGCATTGCACTGCCTGTCTTTCATGCCTGGTTGGGTCCAGCCTTAGCACTTAGTGTGGTGACCATGGTGTCAGAGGGGGTTGTGACCGAGAAGGTAGTACTGGGCAAAGTTCGAGATTCCTCTGCTCCAGTTAGCACATTGGAGTTGTGATGGTCACAACTTCCTGCTGTTTCCTTCCCAGAACCAGAGGCCCATTAGTACCACACAGCCAGGACTCTTATACCACACAGCCAGGGCTCTTATACCACACAGCCAGGGCTCTTATACCACACAGCCAGGGCTCTTATACCACACAGCCAGGGCTCTTATACCACACAGCCAGGGCTCCTGCACCACACAGCCTGGGCTCCTTGCTAGCCTCCAGTACCCTGGGAATGTTAGTCATCAGTTTCCAATTGTCCATCTGTGAAATGGGAATAATGAGGACATTTGAAATCTTTTTCCNTTCCCCACATGATAGGGCATCTTGAGATGCCTGATCTAAGGTGTGTTCTTGAGACCAGGGCCTCTGGGGGTTCCTCCATCCCCCTGATGATCAGTGGAAAACCAGCAATAGTCTTCATCAGGCCAACCTTCACTCTGGTGTTTCTCCTACATTGTTGCCTCAGCTCAGTTCCCTTCCATCCCTCTGGGTCCTGCAGGAGGGGAAGAAGGGGAGCTGCTGGAGATCAGGAGGCTTGGTGAGCAACGAGGGCCTTCCTCTCTCCACTTCTCTCTTCTGAGGGTGTAGGAAGGAGGCAGCGAGCTGGGGAAGGGCTGGCTTGGGCTGCCTGATGGGAAGAGGCATGGGGTAGAGGAGGATGGGAAGGCAGCCATGAGGATGAGGAACCTGGGTACCAGGAACCCAGGTTCCTACATCCGATAGTGATCCTGGGCGTGGCCCCAGAGGGGCGGGCTGCAGGGAACAACAAGGTAACGAATATCTGTAGCAAATGTGTCTTCTTACTCCAGGACAACTGAGGAAGGAAGGGGGCTTTGCAGGCTCCCTGGTGTCCAGACAGACTCCAGAGTTTGAAAGTCTGACAAAAGCCCTGCAGCCTCATTTCCCTCCCGCTCTGCTCCCTGCAGGACCTCCCCACGGCAGGAGAGAGAAAGACCGGGGGTGGGGGGGAAATGAATTGGGGGTCTTTNNCACAACAGACTGGAGACCTTACGTTGATGAGGAGGGGTTGGGTAAAGTGCAGCCTTCCACCCTCCCCAAGTTTAATGGAAATGACCGGATTGTACATGTGTTGGGAACTCCCATTTGGGGAAGCCTTTTTTGGCCTGCTGCCAGGCTGTGGAATGAGTAACAGAAGGGAAGGCCCAGAGTGACTTATCGTCACCTTGTTACAGGCCTGGCTCTGGACTGAGTGTTTCCTCTAGAGCAGCNGTTCTCATATCAGAGATCCTGCATATCAGATATTTACATTACGATTGATAACTGTAGAAAAATTGCAGTCATGAAATAGAAATGAAATAATATTATGGTTGGGGAGGGGGGTGTCACCACAACATGAGGAACTGAATTAAAGGGTCGCAGCATTAGGAGTTGAGAACCACTGCTCTAGAGAAACCCACACGCCAACTCCAGAGGGACCTTAAGTTGACTCATTGGTCACTTCTCCTCATCGCTTTTAAAGTTGACATCTTCAGCTATCTGAGAACAGAGGTCCCCTCCCTCTCTGGGCTGCCTAGGACAGGAGAGCGGCCTGTCTCTTGCTCACGAGGTGTCAGATGGGCTGGAGACCGAAGGTGGCAATGTAGCTAGGAGTGGCTTCCATACTCTTATCATTCATCCAGCTGAGGGTATTGACATTTGGGCCAGAGAACTCTTCATGGTCAGGGCNGTTTGCACACTCAGCAGCATCCTGGGCCTCTACCCATCTGCCGTGAGCACTCCCTNGCTTGGGTTGATAAGAAACANTGCTAAAAGCACTGAGAATGTTCCCAGTGTGGGGAGGATGAAAACGCCTCAGTTGGAGTCACCAGTAGAGGAGTGAAGGGAGAGCTGTGGAAGCCTAAAACACCCTAGGGTCACGGGCACCAGGCCACAGAACACCACATTGGAATGCCACAGCCTGGAATGCTGAGGTGGCCGGCAAGGGGGATCCCCAGATGGATGGCAGTGATCGGTGGCGAAGGCTTAAGATGGCTCCACTCACCAGCAGCATTGCAGCAGCTTAACTGAGGCAAGATTAAGGCTCCAGCAACATTGCAGCCAGGGCCAGCCTGCGGGAAAGTTCAGCATTGTTGGGATATTTGAGCATGTGGGAGAAGAGCTCCAGGCTTCCCACCCACCAGCACTGGGAGGAGCTTCACAAAGGAGGAGNTGGGGAGGACTCTTCTCTGAGTTTCTGTCAGGCCTCTCTCTGGGTTTTCTCAGTTTCCCACCTCTGGGTCCNTTCTAAACCACTCATCAGAAGTGTGTGGGAACTCATCTCAGGTCCAGTGTGCCCTGAAGCCTGCAGAGTGGCTCGATGTCCTGGGCATCCTGGCAGTGGCATCTTTTGGGTTTATTGGTTTTCTCAAACCCCTAGAGACTCAGTCAGCTGATGCAGCTAAAATGCAAGTGCTTTACTGTGCCTGGAGGCTCTGACCAGCTGGGACAGGCTGGGGCAGGCTGGTATCAGAATGCGAAAGGGCTAAGGAGGCTTAGTCTCAGGCCCCTGGGGGCAGTTCAGATTCCAAACCTACTCTGGGTATCTGACCCAGTCTCTCCAGACTTGGCCTCCTCGAGACTCTTTCTGTCCTGGGCTGTGCCTATTCCCCACCCTTTGGCCCCTTCCCTCTCCCTGAAAGTGCTCCCATTCCCCTCTCACTCAGTCCCAGCTCCTGCTCTGCTGAGCCCACCCCACAGCCCCATCTTCCCTGCCCAGGCCAGTGCTCACCACCATCATTGGGATCCAGCTTCCACGGCTGACCGTGCAGGCTGTGAGCTAGCTGCCCATGTGCCTTGGCATAGCCTAAGGCTAGATTGGTGGTGGAAGAGGGTGATACCGCCCTCCTGCCTGAGTGCATGGGAGGGAAGACAGAAGAACCACAAGAAAGCTAAGCACAAATGAGGAAAGTAACCATGAAAGCCTGTGAGAGGACCTGAGGCACGGGGAGGGCTTCCAGGAGTGGTGTAGCTGGCTGGGCTGTGTTCTGTCTCCCTTCCCTGAACTTAAGCACCACCTTGGCCTGTGTTTGAAGGTTATGGAATGATAGGTATCTTCCTTCCCTGGTATACCCATGGCAGGGCTGGCTCAGCTGAAGCAGTGGGTCGCCAGACTTGATCCACAGGCTGTTGCCCTCTGGTGTGGCAGAGCTGTGCAGAGCCCAGCATGTCCTGGGCCCCCTGAGCTGCTTTCTCACTCTACTTTACTTCCCTGTTTGGGAAGGAAAGATGTTGATGGCCNAAGAGAATGAAAGAGAAAACACCCAACAGATGTTCCTTCTCCCTGTTGGTAACTCCTACAAGCAGCTGCAAATATGAGTAACCCAGCCACAGACATTCCCCACAGTGGTGCAGGTGACCCTGGCCTGGACACGGGGCTGCCACACAGGGTGCAGAGACCAGGAGCAGAGTGCTGGAAATTTACTGACATGGCCCTGAATGAATTTATCTTTTCAGAAGAGGGCCCTGGAGTTTAAAGGAACCATTCATAAGGTCTGTCCTAAGGGAGGGTCTGGGCACAGCCTGTGCTAACAGGGACCTGTCTGCAGGCTTGGGTGTACAGGGAAAGCCGTGGGTTCTAGGGGTGCCCACAGCAGCAGAACAACTGAAACAATTAGCCTTTTCATCAGGGTAGACTACGTGAGTCTCCAAGGCTGAAGCCAAGGGATGGAAAAACCCAGGCTCCCGCTTTAACTGGCTTTGGCCAAGCAAAATAAAATGGGTAGAGAAAGTCTGAATTTGGAGAGACCTCGAAGGCCCATGTATAAAAGTGACTTAAAGGTCTCCTCTTCTCGGTTACCCCAGGCTAGAGAGACTATCACTGAATAGTTGAAGAATAGATAAATCAGGAAATGAATTCTGGCCTGCCTAGCAGGAGGCTCTGGGAGAATCCACAGTGAGGACATCGGGGAGAAAAGGGATAGCACAACCAACCATGAGCCTTGCAGCCTTGTGTGTTCTGTCAGGGGACCAAGCAGAGAAGGGACCCCAAAAGGGCCCGGGATTCTCAGGCCTAGGGTCCAGCTCTAGAAGGAGTGAAGAGGAACTCAGTTTCCCCTGAAAAATTGGTCTGGTGGGGTGAGGGGTGGGATTTTCTCTGCAGAGGCTACTCTTGGCTCTTAAGCAATCGTGCAACCATGGCTTTGACCTTAGTGCTGACCTTAACCTCAGTTCTGACCTTGACCTCAGTGCTGACCTTGACCTCAGTGCTGACCTTGACCTCAGTGCTGACCTTGACCTCTTTGTTACTTTCCGTTTGTTTGGATACCAGCACTTTCTGCAACTTCAGAAGTACTTCCAAAGGCTCAGCCAGAGTAATGAGACAGAGCTCAGCACACCACTGCCCCCTCCCTTCTCACTCCCACCTCCACCCCAATCCCTCCCCCTCCACCCAATCCCTTCTGCCAGCCTCACACCTTCCAGAACAAAACTGCCAAAGGTAGCTAAGGCTTGCACATGAGGAAAATAAAGACAGCAAAGTTCACCGAATATTAAGTGACAATATCAGGACCCAGATCTAGGTTTCTGGCCACAATTGTAGGTCCCCACCTGCCTCTGGTGGGCCTCCTGGGTCACATCTGAGGTCCCTACCCCACTTTCTTAGCTTCCTCACTATCCAAGCTGGGCCAGTGTCTTGGCTCAAAGTGACTGCCGCCTCTCTGTGATTACTGTCCAAGACTCTCAGGTCATGAACTGATTGTCATGTCCCGTTTGTTTGCCTCCTATTAGCAGGTGGGACACAGTGGTGCTAGGACAATGTAAGAGGGGCGGGTCACACCCAGGGAAGGAAAATCCACAGGAAGCACAAGAGCCTGGGCTAAGGAACAAAGTGAACCACATCTACAGGGGAGAGAGAGAGAGAAAAGAGCCTAGAGTGTGGAGTCTTGAGGCTTATGGTTTCTTCTGGTGCTGAAAGACAAACAGGTATGTGGAACATGCCAGAGAGTGAAAAATTAGAAAAAGAACTGTGTAGGCCAGGTCTCTGAGGGACAAGGCATGCACTCTGCCTGCAGCAAAACACACCCTGGACAGGAACCCTGGAGCAACCCAGCAGAGAAGACAGGACTTCTCAGGGTCTCCCCAAGCAAAAGATAAAGAGGCCAGGCTGGCTGAGACCCTCACCCACTCCCCTGACCCCAGTGATTTCCTTTCAGTCCTGGCTCTAGACTACAGAACCCTGCCTCCATCTTCCTCAGACTCAGCCATTTTACTTCAGAGTTTTGTAATCCAAAACTTCCCTCTGCGTATGTGTGTATGTGTAGCCCAAGTCTGGTCTCTCTATTTGGAGCGAGAGTATCCATCTCACAGCAGGAAGGCAAAGCAGGCCCCTGCGGCTCGGGCTGTGAAGTTTTAGTGTCTTCCCAGATGATGTATGACTGACCGATGTGGAGTGGCCTTGGTGACAGATTGGCATTCTGTGGACAGTGGCCCCAGGCAAGCTCAGTAACCTCTGGGCTAACCATGACATGTTCAGCAGCTGCCAGCTCCCACCCTTGGGAGGCACAGCCTTGNGGACTCTCATGAGTGATAAGTGCTACAGTGACCCCTCTCTGACTCTTGTCCCTCGTGTCCAGGGTGCTGGACAGAGGCTAGTATAAGGCAGACCAGAGAGGGATTGTCACAGTTGTACAGTGGCCAAGGCAGAATTTATTTATTTACATGTGCCTCTCCCCATTCCCAGGGAATACAGACAACAGTGTAAATATAGACAATATAAAACAGGATAGACTTTAAAGAAAAACAAGCCACTATAAAGAAAATAGAGTTCAGAGACAGACAGATTACAGACACCTGTAACCTCTGCACTTTGGGGGGGCTGAGGCAGGAGGATCGCTGTGAATTTGAGGCCAGCATAGGCTATCAGTGAATCCAGGCTAGCCTGAGCTACAGACTTAGAAATTGAGACCCTGTCTTAATAGAAAAAAAGAGAGATACCCAGAAGAAAGAGGGCGCCCCAACCCAGAGGGAAAAGCATAGGTACTGTCAAAGGCTCTTCAGCTGCAGCAGATGGACCTGCGCCGAGGGTCTCTGGGCTCCCTGGCTAGATACAGACTAAGCAGTCNTGTGAGAATCCTGTCTCAAAAAGCAGAGTGGACGGACCTGAGGAACAACTCCTGAGGATGAACTGCACACATATGCACAGCTTCCTGCTCCTGTGTGTGCAAATAATACACACACACATACACACAACACACACACATGCACAGCCTTCTGTTCTTGTGTATGCACAAAATATATACACATGAACACACACAAACACACACACACACAAACACACACACCACAAACAGCATCCTGCTCTTGTGTATGCACATAATACACACACACACATAAACACACACACCACAAACAGCCTCCTGCTCTTGTGTATACACACAATACACACACACAAACATACACACAAACACACACAACAGAAACACACACACATGCACAGCCTCCTGCTCTTGTGTATGCACATAATACACACACACACACAAATACACACACCACAAACAGCCTCCTGCTCGTGTGCATGCACACAATACACACACACAAACACACACAACACAAACACACATACATGCACAGCCTTCTGTTCTTGTGTATGCACATAATACACACACACATAAACACACACACCACAAACAGCCTCCTGCTCTTGTGTATGCACACAATACACGCACACAAGCACATACAACACAAACACACATACATGCACAGCCTACTGCTCTTGTGCATGCACACAACACACACACAAACACACACACAGGCGCCGAGCCTCCTGTTCATATGTTTGAACACATGCACACACATCAGCTTTTCCTTTTTCCATTAACTGTATCTTCATTTTTCTAATAAGCTTGACTTTTTGCTCTTTAGATGCTTTAAAAAAAGTGACCTTTGATCTAGGTCTGAATAACATTTATTTTTCATGCTTTTTATGTTTTCATTATTTTGCTTTTTGTGACTTGTACCATGTAACTCCTTTACTTCAGTGTAGCTAAATTTATTATTTTAGATTTAAATATTTTTAACTTACGATTTTAAAATTTCATGGCTTCTGTATTACAGTTACATAGCTAACCTCCTCTCTAAGATTATAATAGAATTCTCTCACTTTCTCTTCTAGAATTATTTGTGGATTCACATACATACTATGTTAAATATTGCCATAATATAAACATAAAAATATACAAATACATAAATAAGAGAACAAATTATATAAATGGATAGTTTACCATAGTTATGAACATATAAATTAATAGCATAAATATAAATTTAACCTGCATAATATAATTGTTTATATATGAATATTAAACCATTTGTTATTTATTCTATTTTTTTAAAGTATTAATTTGTGTGGAGAGGGGCACACGAGTGTGGAGGTCAGAAGACAACTTGTAGGAGTCAAGTCTCTCCTTCCACCATGTGGGTTCTGGGGATCACACCAGGTCTTGGGCAAAAGCCTTGGCCTGCAGGCTGTCTCACAGCCCCGTTCTTCAGTTCATGGTTTCAGAGATTTTAATCCATGGTCTCTTTGTCCCTTAGCTCTGTTGCTTAGGGGGATTGGAGGTGGAAAGGCAGCGTGGCAGGGAGCATGTGGTAGGCATAAGTCCNAGGGCCTGGGGAACTCTTCCTCCTAAGTTCCCAAGTGCTAGAATTACAGGGAGCACCATCGCTCCNGGTGTCTTTTCGACACTGTTTTCTGGCTGTGCCTCATACTTAATGTTCCTTATAAACTTAGGCATTAACTAGGTTCCAATTTTAAAGACTCTTTTGCTATTTTTATTGGTATCATATTGTTTATAGACCAATTTAAGAGGAAAAGACATTTTTATGATAATGAATCTTCNTAACTGAGTATATAGGCTACTTAAAAAAAAAATAAGGTAGATGATTGTCTCCACACCCACAGGCAGGTTCATGTACATCTTTAGAGCTGTTAGTAAAATCAACAGCTGCCCATGGCTCTTCTCTGGATGTTCCCTGTANGTTCGGGGCCATTGCCAGAATTCTAAAACACGGAGCGGATCCTGTACAGTGTAACCATGAAGGAGCCGCCATCAGAGGAACCAGGAAAAACATGCCCTAGCCTCTGGTCTCCAGGTGCCCCACTGGCTAAACCACACCAGCAGCCATAGCCCCTGGGTCTACTTGTCAGAGGGCTCCTAAGAGAGAGCAGGTTGGAGGGTATAAACCAAACACAGAGGCAAGCAGGGGGTATTGACCAGGCACTCAACCTCTGCCCACTGCAGTCCAGTACTCAGGCTCCAGAGACAGTGTTTCTGTGTTGAGATAAACAGAGTAACTTGGGGACCCAAAAATAGTCCACAGGAAATGAAGCATAAACAAGCCTTGTACCTGTGTAACAACAGCAATGACTTCCAGGAGAGGAAGACAGGAGTTCGGATAATTCGAGGTATAACTCGAAGAGACAGTCCTTCTCCCAAGAGTGGGCCAAGCTCTGAGTGGCCATCTCATCCCCCCCTCCCACCAGCTTCTTCCTGTATGACTAGAGAGCAGAGCCAAAATAATGCCCCTGAGAAACACTGTGTTCAAGTCGTGAGTCTCTTACAGGTNCAGGTTAAAACCTGCGTATTGTTTTTTCTTAAACTCCAGCCATGTGGCCACATGCCAGGGCCCTCTATCCCCGTCCCCTAGAGGCACCCTCTAGGGTGTTCCTGGAGCTAAAACAGATTAGTCAATGTCCCTTTGTATCATTTGAGTTAATCTGGTTATCAGACCCCTCCCAAACTAGCCAGCTGACTTATTACGCATCCAAGTTGTAACTGCTCCAAGCAAGTTCTGAGAAGGAACCCCAGGGGCATCTCCAACTAGGACACCTGTCCAGAGACAAGTCATCAGGGTTATCCAGAAGGGAAGTGTTTCTATACAATGTTTTAGAGAAGGTGGATTCTGACCTTGGTGGGGAAAATCTAGAATGGGTGGACTGAGGAGGAGCCACTGTGATGAAGTTGTATGACAGGTGTCCTGAGGAGAATATGTGGCTTACAGGTGGAGTGGGTACTCAACAGAGACATCCTCAGGTCACCTCTCAAGGACTAAAGTCCCCAGGCACTGCTCTTTGAAATGGGTGAATCTGGGAGTGACACCAGCTTATTTGCAAAGCAGGGCATGAACAGTGTGTGTGAAAGAGTTTAAATGAACAGTCAACAGTGGCAGGTATTCACTGGCTGGGACCTGTGGGTGGACCAGGATATGGATAGTTACCCTGCACTGTTTAGTGACCATGAAAGGACATGATACTGTGAAAATATATGCAAACATTCACACAAGCCTGGCACTTGGCAAGCCTTTGAGCATGCCAGCTGCACAATCATTGCATGGAGATTGATGCCAAGAAAGCTTATATGAATCATTATTTTTTAAAATTGGATATTGGAGCTTCCCAATTTATTTAAAAATATTCTGCTGAGGGGAATGAGGGAGAAAAGAAGGAATCAAATATGAAATGGGATTTCAAGTGCTTCCATTGTATTAAAANCCAACATATTCTTCTCCTGGCCTATAAGACTCCCTCACTGGACTCCAGAATTTGAAAACTTGAATGTATGATTGTCAGATTTATATGACTTGAGCAGGGTGTGGTGGGGCACATCTTTAATCCTGACACATAGGAGTCTGGAGCAGGAGAATTTTTGAGGTCTTGGCTAGCCTATGCTACACAGTGAGACACACCAACAACAACAAACCTAAAATGAACATCATCTGTTTCTTCCTGCCCCAGCTATGATCTTAGTGTCATTTTCTTGGCTCTGTAGTGATAGTCTTTCATGTTGTCTTGGTGAATTACCTTGCACTGAAGAGATAGATTTCAATATTTCATGAGTGTGGTAGTTTGCATAATAGTGACCCCATGGACTCATGTATTTGAATGCTTAGTCACTAGTGAGTGACACTATTTGAAAGGATTAGAAGGATTAGAACGTGTGGCCTTGTTGGAGGAAGTGTGTCACTGGGGGTGGGCTTTGAGGCTTTAAAAGCCCAAGCCAGGCCCAGTGTCACTCTCTCTCTCTCAGCCTGCCGACCAGGATGTAACTAACTCTCAGGCACTGCTTCAGTGTCATTCAGGCCACCATGCTCCCTGCCATGGTGACAATGGACTAAGCCTCTGAAACTGTAATGAAGCCCCCAATTAAATGTTTTGCTTCATAAGAGTTTCCTTGGTATGATGTCTCTTCACAGCAATAGAACAGTGACTAAGATGATGAACCAATGTGTTAGGTTATTAAAATGCAGGGCTTAAGGGCACTGTTAGTGTGTTCTTCCTTAGTGCTAAATTTGAATTGCAGCTGAGTGTTCCTAGTGGGAACTGGGTACTCTTGATCAAAACAAATTACTATTATGCTATTATTCTGAAACAAAACTCAAGGTTTGGTTGGGCATGATAGCACATAGCTTTAATTACAGCACTAGAGAGGAAGAGGCAGAGATCTGTGAGTTTGAGACCAGCCTGGTCTACATATCAAGTTCCAAGCCAGCCAGAGTTCCATAGTGAGACCTTGTCTCAAGGAAACAAAACAAAAAACAACCCAGGGTTTGGGCTCAGAGAATGTGTATGTGAGACCGGCCAAATGTCTACTCCATGGACTTCTTTGTGGTAAAAATAATGATAAACATCACATAAGGGCTATGAGAAGGTCCTAAAAAATTTAGAATGTTCTTTGACAGCTTTAANGTACTGCACAAGTGTAGATGCCTGTTAGCTTTTTGTTTGTTTGTTTGTTTGTTTGTTTGTGGGGGGGTTGGCTTGTTTGCTTTTTGTGGTGTTTTTTGTTGTTGTTTTTGTGTGTTTGTTTTGTTTTTTGAGACAGAGTTTCACTGTGTAACAGTCCTTACTGTCCTGGAACTCACTTTGTAGACCAGGCTGGCCTCGAACTCTCAGAGATCCACCTGCCTCTGCCTCCCGAGTGCTGGGATTAAAGGTGTGNGCCACCACTTCCTAGCATTGCCTGTTAGTTTTTAAATTCCTGCTAATAAGAACATAGACTAAAGGTAGAGGTGTCTGGGCTGTGCCCCTTCCAGGACACATGAGCTAAGCAGGTAGCTTAGTCTGGAGCCACNGTTTCATTACCCAGGGAACCCTCTAGGATCATGACCCTTTCAGAGAAAACTGGAGAGCAAGTGATGAGGAAAGCAGTCTTCTCCAAAGGCAGGTTGAAAAGAGGCTAATTCCCACCTGGCTGAGCTAGAGATGTGTTTCTAGGACATAGAGGAAGAAAAGCAGAAGCCATAAAGCATGACCACTGATTTCCAGGATGTGGCAAGAGCACACAGGACTGCTGCTTAGCAGTAATGTGAGATAGGTGTGCAAACCTAATCCAAACACTGATGTCGATATATAAACTACAAATAAACAAATACAGTGTCACTTTCCAAAGCCAGCCTTTCATGCATTCAGTCAGAGTCATTGTTCCCTGAATAGTACATTGGTCTGCAGTGACCTCTGAGATTATAAAAACAATGGACTGGTCCTGCACACATGCTTGTGTTTCCATGTGATGCTGATGTAAAAGCATTGATTACTGGGCCTGGGGGAATCTAAAGGGAGGACATCAAGATGGTCACTGATCGGCTCAGACAGTACCAGGGACGCTCTAGGCGGATGCTCAGGACTTGATGCAACATTACATAGGATCTGTGGAGTTCCTGGCTCAGGTCTGACTCCTTACAGTTGGGTTCTTTTTCACACACACACCACACTCCCACTTCCTTCCTTCAAATGTCATGGATAGACTCAAATCTAAGCAGCTGCAAGATTCTCAGAGAATCCTATAAGTGGGGCTGGAGACATAGCTCAGCAGTTGAGAGCACTGACTATTCTTCCAGAGAACCCAGGTTCAATTCCCAGCACCTATATGACAGCTCACAACTGTCTGTAACTCCAGTTCCAGGGGACCCGACACCCTCACACAGACATACAGGAGTGCAAAACACCAATGGACATAAAATAAAAATAAATTATTTAAGAAGAAAAGAAAATCTAATAAGCTCAAAGAAAGCCAGAATCACAGGCATTGCCTGGCTCCTAAAGAGGCCTGAAGAAGAGGGATGAGATGGAAGAGGGCTCCTACCACCCCGGGAGCAGCTGGTGCTGGTGAACTGGTCCTTCAGTATGGAGAGTTTGAAGGGGCTTGAATGGGTGAATGGCAGATCTCAGAAAAACATGAAGGTCTTTTTGATCACTGAATCCACAGGTCCATCCAAGGTGCCACATGGAATTCCATGGGAAAAGCACCCCCAGATAGATGTCCATCCCTACCAATCCTCAGTTTCGCCCAATAGCCAGAGCTAAAAAGAGTCACTACAAAATTTCTCAGGGACTCCCTAGCCTCAGNGTGTCAGAGAGACTCCAATTTGGGCTATGTAATGGCTTCACTGACCCGAAGGGTTCCTTTGGAAGTCCGACAGCCTACCTTTAAAACTTGGGCCTGCAGCTGCTGGACTGTGGACAGGGCACAGAAGTTCTCTAAGCCTTGTTACTCCCAGCTTTAACTTGGAGACAGCCATTGCACTGCCCTCCTAGAACTGCTGTGAAGGGTAATGAAAAGAACTTGAATCTCCTAGAGCAGTGCTCAACATGCAAGAAGGCCTGGGGCAGTAATGAGTCTTGCCCATTTTCCCCTAGAAGTGAAGCANCAGGAACTTGCAGCCCAGTGTNCCGGGTAAGGAAACAGGGGATTGATCAGTTCATGTGTCTGAAAAACTTCAAGCCAGGTCTGGTCTTAGGTACAGCTTGATTCAGGGACCTGGCTTGTCCTGCATCTCTCATCTCTTCATCAGGATTGGCAGAGTTTNGGGCAGACTGCCTGCCCCTCCATGGAGGCGGGATGGTGCCTGCCCTTCAGTCCACATATGTCTTTATAGACACAATGCAGAGGAGGCCACCTGCCCCTTCTCCCCCAAGCTCAATTGAGGGTCATTACCCTTTGTTCCTGAGCCTGCCACTGAAGTCAGGCATTGTTCCAGTGCTCCCCCGGAATTGAGGACACAGCCATAGCTACTGGACCTTGGAGACAGAGTCCAGGGAAGGTCTTGGTGTCACTGGGAGGACAGCAAGTGGCTGTAAGTGGAAAACTACAACATCCACAGTACCGCACCACCCACCCTATTTCAGGAGCAACAGAGTGTGATTTCTTTTGATTACATACTGACTAATTAGGGAGGCTGTGTGTTCACTCACCACTCACTGCCACTATTTGTCATAGAGTATCCAGGCCTCGAGGGGCTGAATGCAACTATGTCAATAGAATCATCTAGCTCAGGTTCCACCAGGATTTGCTTAATAGCCAACCAGAATTCAGAACTTCATAAATGTTGCAAGTATTTCTAACAGCCAAGCTATTCCCTGTGGTGGAAAATTTTATGCAAATATTCTTTCCTTGAGACTGCAGTAAACATCTTCATCCTCTTCCCAGTTCCCCCGTTGCTGGTGTTTTGTGCTGAACAGTGCTTCTGTCCACAAACCGTCCGTGCTGGTGCTGGACCAGGCTATTTGTATCTGCGGGGAATGACCATGTCCTTGCTACATGAAGCTTCTGCAATGGGTACCAGTGAGGACTGCGTGCTTTAAACATGTGTTGTCTTTCACAAAGGATGCCTCATCTCATTGCCCCTGTCCCTGTTCAGTCCCTTCTGTGTCCACATCCCAGGAGCCCTCAGAGTCAGTCCGAGCTCACACATACTGGCTCATGGCTGTCCGGTCTGCACAACTTCACACTCCCGTGATCACGCTGCCTGCCGGCATCTCTTCCTTGTCTCTGAATCCTTCTCCTAAGAGATGTGCAGTGTCAGCCCCTTCCCGTCTATTGCTGTGTTTTCTTCCTCTCATTCAAACTCCCCTTGAAAACCTCTTCTCACAGAAGCCTCTATGGCCCAGTTAAGTTAGTTCATTCATCCATAGACAGTCACAGCTCCTGTGTGTCAGCCACAGAGCTGGGCTCCAAGGACACAGTTCAGCNACCACTGAGTTCTGAGTTTCTCAGAGAATGAACCTCTCCCCCTTTGTACCCTGCCATCCACCCAACATGACATTTCTCCCTTAGCAGTGCCATTAAAATATCCACCAAGCCAGCTGACCGATCCCTCAGATGAGGACTGTCTGAAATACCACTCCATCTATTCAAGGGTAATGCTGGGTTTCAAACCCCCAGCTGCAGGAACCAGACTTAGTTAGCATCCTCCAGGAACTTAGATCTGACCAGAGCTCTTGGCTTTGTGTTCTCAGGGGACTGCTGGCTGCTGGCCGCCATCGCCTCCCTCACCTTGAATGAAGAAATCCTGGCTCGTGTTGTGCCTCTAGACCAGAGCTTCCAGGAGAACTATGCTGGTATCTTCCACTTCCAGGTATCTTAAGAGCTGGCTTAGGCACCTCCTTACTCAGGCTCAGGAGCTCAAGAGTCCCCTGGTGTGGCTGGCTCCTGAGTTCCTCAGTCCCTGGTGGTTTGCCAGCTCCTGAGCTCCTCAGTCCCTGGTGGGACTGAGACCAGTGTTGTTTTGCAGAGGATGCTGGGAGAGGAGACAAGATTTTCCCAATCTGCCCCTGATGTGGGATCCCATCAGAATGGCTGAGAGCTGGGAGGTAGATCTTGGTGTACAGGAAGCACTGTGTTCAGGAAGTAATCCACAAGTTTTTTGTTTTTTTTTTTTAAGTTTATAATTTGAGGTTTAAGATAAAGGTTAAAAAAACCTTCCTCCTTTTATGATTGCAAATGACAAATGATATTTTTAAAAAGGAGTACCTATGGTTTGGGAGACACAGACAAGCTGCACCGTCCTCTCTTGCTTGCTGAGGGGCATGCCTACTATCAGAGACTGAAGAGCATCATGGGAACCTAGAAGGGACTGGGCGGGAGAGAGCCGGATGAGGCTGAGGCTCAGAGTCCCAGCACCACCTTCTCTTGTCCTTGCCCTGCAGTTCTGGCAATATGGTGAATGGGTGGAGGTGGTGGTGGATGACAGACTGCCCACTAAGGACGGGGAGCTGCTCTTTGTGCACTCAGCTGAGGGGAGCGAGTTCTGGAGTGCCTTGCTGGAGAAGGCCTATGCCAAGTAAGTAGCCACGCCCTTCCCAACACCCCACCCTGCCCCTGCTGCCTTGGACTCCAAAACAGCAGGAGCTATTCGGGGACTGTTTTGATTAGAAGTTCTGTTCTATAAAAGGATGACTTTGGCCCAAATTGGGCTCTTAATTCAAGGAGGTAATGTGGGCATGGTGCCTGGTCACATGACATACTGATAAATGGCAGTCATTGCTGTTTTTAACCACGTGAAGAACATTCTGGGGCCAACTGCTCTGGCCTTGAGAAGGAACCCTGCTTCTTTGGTGGGCTCCACTGCATTTTATCAACTAAAAAGAACAAAAGTATTGCCCATGGACAAAACTACCCATTGCAGAGGTAGAGACATTGTGGAAACTCACCCAGAACAAATCAGCTGGCTGGTAAAAATGGTTTCCCAGTTCCAATCCTAGCTGTGTCTCACCCACCTTGTCCAAAGTTGTGCTGGGCCCACCCAGGATATCAGCCCTGTGCAGAGGGGCCTCGGCTGCTGGTACTAGAGGGCCCCCTGCATTAAAATGAGCCAGTTTTCACAGCTGGTGGGTTTAGAATCCCCACAGCCCTAGGCTAAAAAGGGGCGGGGAGGCTTCATGTCCTCAGCCAAGAGGACTTGGGGCCTAGAGCTCAAGAACTGATGGAGAAGCTGGTAAGAGTGACCAGAGGAACCCACTGTGTGCTCCTCAGGGAAGCTGGGTTCATTACTGAAGTGTCTTTTTAAGCACTTAACTGTCAAACAGCCAATTAGNCAGCCTCCCCTTTGTGTCAGTGGGAGAGTCGATGCCAGAGGCTGGGTCAGATCATCATTAAGTCTTTCCAACTCCAAGGGTCTGTACAATTTTGAANACATGTCATAGTCACGGAGGAAAAGTAATTGGGAAGATAGCTAGTGCCTTGCCTTCCTGGGCACCCCAAGTTGGAGACAAAGACAAGGAGAATGAAAGTAGAGGATCCCATGAGCTCCCATGACGGGGAACCTGGGTTGGGGTGGGATGGCACTTTCTAGGATGAGAGCACACGGTCAGCATCACCAAGGGCAGTGAGTGGCAGCATGCGTTCCCATCCTTCAGGATCAATGGGTGCTATGAAGCGCTCTCAGGTGGCGCCACCACNGAGGGCTTCGAAGACTTCACAGGAGGCATTGCTGAGTGGTATGAGTTGAGGAAGCCTCCTCCCGACTTGTTCAAGATCATTCAGAAGGCTCTGCAGAAAGGCTCTCTACTTGGCTGCTCTATCGATGTAAGTCCCCACCGCCCTCTGGAAACACCCCAGTCTACTGCAACTCAAGGGAAGTCCTGACAGCACCCAGGAGCTCATTAAGAACATCAGTGCATCCCTTGTTCACTGTGCTGCTCATCACTTGAAGCCAGGGGTTGCTAGGCAATAATAGCCAGGCTGTCTAAGGGCTGTCTCTTATACACATCTCATTAAGAACATCAGTGCATCCCTTGTTCACTGTGCTGCTCATCACTTGAAGCCAGGGGTTGCTAGGCAATAATAGCCAGGCTGTCTAAGGGTGCATTTGATATAGCGATGGTGCCTCCAGCCCTTCGGTCCCCAGCCCATTTTCCATTCTAACTCTGCTCTGAATCATCCCACTCACAGAACCCAGCTTCCAGGAAAGTACCCCAACCCCCTCCTGCAGGGCTGTTTGAGCAGCCCAGCTCCTTCTCACTCTGTCCTGGTGCCCATGGGTCCTGGAGAAGACTTCCGAGAGTACCAGAAGGAATTGTTCTCCCCCAAAACAGCTTTGCAGGCAAACCTCAAGAGGGAGATGGCATGGTCCAGGCCCCAGGAGTTTCCCAAGACTGTGCCCAAAAGGAAAGGAGTAGTTTTGAGAAATTAGCAATCAATACCCTGATTGTGAAGTGAGGCTGGAGATAAAAACTGCCATCATGTGCAATTGAGCTGGGCGGGGTAGGGGTGGGAGACCAGAGCATCTTGGCCACAGATGCCCGTGGGGTGTCTTCATTAGGGCCCCCACGAGCCCTTGCCTCGAAGGTGAGCCCCTTCACGCCCTCCCCATCCAGAAG
>LZPO01017377.1:160989-173168 GCA_001675575.1 Neotoma lepida | reverse complement strand
TAGCTTAGCATGACCTCCTTGGACTCCATATGTAGCCCAGACTGGTCTTGATCTCACAGCAATCCCCCTGCCTTGGGCTCTTGAGTGTTGGGTTATAGTATTGGGATTATAGGTGTAATTCACCGTGCCAGCTCTTCTAGCCGTTTCTTAAATAAAAATTGTCCAACACTAATGCTCACTTCCCCCACTGTTGCTCACCGCCAGAGAAGGAGGAAAATATACTTTTCCCCTCAAATCCTGATAAGAGGGTAGTTAGTGTGCAATGCCTGAAGTCATGTGTGACATCCTAGACATCAGCTCTGTCAGTCATCATGGACATCCCATCTGACACCAGGCCAGATGGCCTCTCACTTGACCCCCCAGGATAAAAGTAAATCTTTGTCTTAAAGCTGAAGAAGAGTCCAAAGTCTGTAGAATAGTCCAAGCTTGGTGTGTGTCCCTCACAGATATGGGAGACAATGAGTTGCTGCCTGTGGCTCCTGAACAAACAGCTATAGGGTAGCATCCATGATTTACAGAGCACTCAGCCATCAGGGCAAGGAGCCAGCACCCAGGCAGGCCAAAGCAGGGCTTCTCCAGGACAAGAGGACAGCGTGTACCCTTGTGGCTGTCAGGCACAAGGATGGTCACAGGGCTCTTCAGATGTTGGCTGTAGTGCATTCAGAGGACAAAGTCTCTTTGTCTCACACAACTGAAGTGCAGGAGGAGCTAAGCCATGCTTGGTGCAGCCCATTCCTAGTTGGGAATACGTGTGCAGTGCATGTACTTCTGAACTCAGGCCCTTCCCCTGCCTGCCTGGTGTCTCCAGCCTTCTGTCTAAGTTTCCCCACACAGCCCCCTGCCCATACTGGGGAGTGGGTTGGTGTCTAGTAGAGCAAGTTTAAGACAGGCTAAGCTGAAATAGTCTACAAAGACATCACCAAAAGGGTTGTTCCTTGTGGCCTGGTGAGATGGCTACGGGAGTAAAGTACTTGCCACGCTGGTATGAGGGCCTGAGTCCCCAGAGCCTATGTAAAACCAGGCACAGTAGCATACACCTGTAATCCTATGGTGAGATAGGAGATGGAGATAAGAGTTCCCAGAAGCTTGTGGGCCAATCTAGCATACATGGAGGCTAACAACAAAAACCCTGTCTCAAACAAGGTGAGAGGTGAGAACTGACACCCAAAGCTGTCCTATGACTCCACACATGTGCCATGGTACACACACCCATCATACACATGCATTACCGTCATCCTCATCACACGCACGCACACACACACACACACATACACACACACACACACACACAGTTACTCCTCATGAAGTCTTTGGGATATGTGACAAGAGTCTCAGCACAGGACTCACCTAGTAAAGCGCAGAAGGTTCTAGGTCCTCAGATTTCTCCGTCAGTTGGGAGACAGACACACTGTCTGCAGATGGACAGATGGAAAAGCTGCCTTCCTCTCTCTGCTCAGAGCCTACAGTAAACACATGTGCTCTCTGACTGCATGTGACCACAGGCAGTTTTCCACCCCGTCAGCATTTAAAGGTTCAGCTATGACCAGGTGTAGTAGCACATGCCCGTAATCCCGGCATTCGTGAGGCAGAAGTGTGGATCTGAAGCCTGTCTGAACTTGAAAGCAAGGCTCTATCCAAAAAATAGCCCAGTGATTTNTTTTCACTTTTTACTTGTTTATTTTAATATGAAAGCCCTGTCTGTCCATGGTAGTCTTCAGAGAAATCAAGCACATGTAAGATCCTCTGTGCTGTGCCCCCCATTTGACAACCAATTACCCACACGTGACTAAAGTAATCCACGGGGCTGTTGTAGTGGCCCCGGCACAGAGGAAGGACATGTCTGTCTTTGTAGAAAGTTCTGTCAGATAGTGCTGGTCTGAAAGGCTTTGCTCACATTCTTGTCTTTTAGGCCAAGATATCAAGTCAGATGGCTTTAGCATCGAGACCTGTAAAATCATGGTGGACATGCTAGATGTATCCTTCAATGGGCACAGAACGGAGGCTATCTTCCTCAGATGAAGGAAATGAATCCACTCCCCACCTGCCTTCACAGGCTTGGAGTGTGGACAACCAGTCTGTCAGGCCCAGGGCTAGAAACTCTGACCATACACCTACCATCTCTGCCCAGAGCAGCCCTAGCAGCCTCTTGAGTGACAGCGTTCCCCTACTTTTCCAAAGCAGAGCTTCCCCAGTAGTGTGTCTGCTATGAATCTGTGTCTGTGGCAAGATTCCCTTCTAAAACCATGTGTGGTGGTACACTTCTGTTAATTCTAGCACATGGTGGGGCTGAGGCAGAAGGATTTCCAGTTTGAGGCCAGCCTGGGCTACATAGCAAGACTGTCTCAAAAAACAAAAAACAAANAAACAAACAAACAAAAAANCTTTTCTAGACCTGAAGCTGAGGGNCTGCCTCCATTGTCATTCTTTCTCTTTGGCCTAGCTCTCCCAGGGCCTGTGAAAGGGTCTAGCTGTCCCAGAAGCAGATTAACCATGCTTCCTCTCCATTTCTGATGCTCAGTACAGTAACAGAACAGTGCAAGCTTCTGTGACATTCTGTCTACCGGCCACATGGCATGTACCTGACACCACAGCTCCCTTCACAAGATGCCTTAAAAATACCCAAATAATTCTCAAGGGCCCAGTCATCTGTCTATCATCTCATAACAAACTGTTAGCAAGATCTGGGGCCCCCACAGCACCCNAGTCAGCAGATGGCAGGGCTCCCTCACACCCTTCCTGCTGCCCTTTTGAGGAAACTCAGGAGTATGAAAAGCAGAAGGCAAACCCTTCTGCAACACCTTCCTGTGCATGAGTGGGCAAGCCAAGCAGATGCCACTGTACCCNGTGACTACACACTCCAGGAGCTTTCCTTGACCAAGGACAGGAAGATGGGAGCGGCAAGCTGGGGCTGAAGGAGTTCTACATCCTCTGGACGAAGATTCAGAAATACCAAGTAGGGACCTGGGGACCCTGGGGTGGGTAGATCAGTGTTGGGGGACATTCTAGACATATACTTTAAGATGCAACTCCTCTGGAGGGTGGGGGAACATTCTCAAGGGAATTGGACTTTATCTATAGTNGAATCCAAGAGTAAAGACCCGGATATGCCAAACACACAAACCAAGCAAGGACTTGCAAGTAAAGCGGTCTTAAACTTTCCTTTGCCTGATTAGTGACCAGAAATTAGGTCACTGTCAAGAGTTTCCTGAAAAGGCTNCANAGTGTCTCATAGTTTTGATTTGTGGCTGTTCATATGGAAAACATAATATAGGCCTGTGCTGACCAGTTAGGTGATTTGATGGGCACATTAAGCAGTCAGCTCATAGAAAAAGGCAAGAGCANCAGTACCACAGTTCTCAACCTGTAGGTCATGACCCCTTTGGGGTTTGAATGACCCTTTCACAGGTGTCACATATCAGATACTTACAGTTTCATAACAGTAGCAAAATTACAGTTATGAAGTAGCAAGGAAAATAATTGTATGGTTGGGGGTCACCACAGCATGAGGANCTGTATTAAAGGGCTGCAGCATTTGGAAAGTTAAGAACCACTGCCCTACTAAATATTGAAAGTGAGAGTAAGGCCAAACTAGAGGCACAGAGATGAAAACACTTCACACCACTCATCACAGGCCTCACAGGCACCTTGACACCTGTTTTGTTTTGGATCATGGTTCTAATAAGTATTTTGCATGTTCCAGAAAATTTACCGGGAAATCGACGTTGANAGATCTGGAACCATGAATTCCTACGAGATGCGGAAAGCACTGGAAGAAGCAGGTAACATACCCACACTTCCTCACTTGTGTCCTATCCCCAGCATCACAAAAAAAAAAGTTAGATCAACCAAAATTTGGTTGGTGGCAGAAAGCTGTGGCACAAAGCAGACGATGGTCTAAAACAGCATACAGATACACCCTTCTCGTTCCTCTCAAAAAGACTGACTGCTCAAATTAAATGTCATCCCGGAAGCTCAGTCCTTAGTGTCCCCCTGAATCCAAGTTTTGTCTAGAACAGCCTGGCAGAGCAAGAAGGCAAAGGCAGCTCTGAGTGTGTGTGTGTGTGTGTGTGTGTGTGTGTGTGTGTGTGTGTGTGTGTGTGTGCGCGTGTCCATCCCCATACTCCTCACACTCTTTCCCTTGCAGAGCTGACTTGGTAGAATCTGTCTCAGCTCAGTTTTCAGGAAAGCCTCAGCAGAAGAGACATTAGTAACTAGGGTGTAAACCTAGCAGAGACCAACAGAGAGGAAAACTCTGTGCTTGAGGACAAATCTGACCACACAAGACTCCAAACAGCAGTGCATCTTTTCCTCTTCCAGCCAAGGCTGGGATGGGACCTCTTACTGTTAGCACCCAAGACTCCTCCTCTCTACTGCCTAGGATCTAGGAGGACAGCAGGTCACCATCACATGCCGCCAGCAGCTCCACACACAAAGGGCTCCTTGCTTCTGAAGGCACACCCATGACTTCTGCTCACACACACTAGTAGCCAGAACCTACAAGATCTCCTACAGCTGCAAGGAAANCTGGGAAATGCAGTTAACATGCCCAGACAGCAATGGACCTGTTAAAGGTCCTTTTCTGTTCACAAGAAAGAATTAATAGTCATTAGTTTGCCACCATCAGTCTGCCACCCAAATCTAGGAAGAANCTAATCTCCAAGATGATTGACAACTAACTTACATGGTTGTTGTTACATGTTGATGATTATGGTTATTAATTCAGAATAGCATGACTATTGCAAAAGAACAGACCAAAGCTTTATTATAGACAGGGTGATGGAACACTTCAGAAGCAATAGAAGGGACGCGACACTGCAAAGTTCAACCAGCCACACAGCCTGTGGACAAAAGCAATTATGGGTGTAATTTAAAGTGTCACACAGTTCGGGGAGCTGGGACNATGGCTCGGGGGCTGAGAGTATTTGCTGCTCTCACAGAGTTCCAGCTTTGGTTTCCAACACTCACACTGGGCCCCTCACAACCACTTGTAACTCCAGTTCTAGGGGATCCAACACTCTCTTCTGGTCTCTGCAGACACTGCATACAGGTAGTGCACATATAGAAAAGCAGNTACATGCACATAAAAAATAAATAAAAATATAAAAATAAAGGAAGGGGGAGAGACAGAAAGAAAGTGTCACATTGGTTCCACAGTCTGTGTGAGNAGAGCTAGAGGGTGGGTGTGGCCCTCGGCAGAGCTAAGCAGTGCGGTCTGGTACTCAGGCAATGGCTGTTTGTTCACTTANCTCCAGGTTTCAAGCTGCCCTGTCAACTCCACCAAGTCATTGTTGCCCGGTTTGCAGATGACGAGCTCACCATCGATTTTAACAATTTTGTTCGGTGTTTGGTTCGGCTGGAAACACTCTTCAGTACGTGCCTTTTTCCGTCCCCTTCACTCATTGTTAAGACCTATCTTGTCCTTCCCCAGGGGTAAAGTCACTGGATGTGTCTATGAGTTGGGAATGAATTTCCCTTTTGTTAAACTGGGGAAATGGGGAAAGAGTCGTAACCTGCGTCATCCAACAAAACTTAGCTGCCAAATTGGACAACGCTGCAATCTGCCTTTCCACTCCCTCATTTTTCACACCCCCTGCCCTCCCTCCACAGAGATATTCAAGCAGCTGGATCCTGAGAACACTGGGACGATAGAACTCAACCTTATTTCTGTAAGTCAGCAGCTCACACCAACCCTGGCTCCTGGGAAGGCTGGTGGAAGATGGGTCAGACAGGCTGCTCCGGGGGTGACCTGAACAAGCTGTTCCTAGGGTGACTTGAACAGGCTATTTTGGGGGTGCCCTGAACCGACTGTTCCTAAGGTGACATTCTTTTGGAAATTTTGCTTCTGAGTTTTTTCTGGTCTGTTGGGGATTAGCCTGTAAACGGTTGTAAAGTCCCATGATGCACTTTGATTTTCTATTTCTGAACTACTTGCTGATTCTCCTGCCTAGGAAAACACACCTGGCTCTCTCGTCCCATGAGCTTTGACTGGAACGTAAGCACCAGGTTAAATTAAGATGACTGGGTATACCAGATGGCTGAGGAAAGAACTGATGAGCACTTGAGAGAATGTGCTTGTAGAATGAAATCCTTTGGCTGAAATTCAGGCTGCATTCTGGGAAGACCTGCCATTTTAGGACATAGCTACTCAAAGTATTTTTTGAGACAAATACTTCTATTATCTTTCCTCTTTAACATGAAACTAACAACAATACATACATTTATCATATTGCCATAATAGGCTTATATGTCTAGATCTCATCTGAAATCAATCTAAGTCTGTTGTTTTCAACCTGTAGATCGCAACCTCTTTGGGGATCAACCGATCCTTTCATAGGGGTCGCTTAAAACCATCAGAAAACACAGATATTTACATTATGATTCATAACAGTAGCAAAATTACAGTTATAAAGTAGCAATGAAATAATTTTATGGTTGGGGGTCACCACAGCATGAGGGACTATTTAAAGGGTTGCAGCATTAGGAAGGTTGAGAACCACTGCCCTAAGTCAACGTGGCAGGCAACTTCACCAAAAACAAAGCATAGGACATCCTCTTGTCATCCTGCTAACAGAAGGCTCACACTCACAGAAGCAACTGGGCAGTANAGAGCCTGCTGAGTGTTTGTTCACAAGGCCCTGGGTTTGAGTCCCAGCACGGCAGAAAAAAAAATAAAAGCAGCAGAGAATCTAGGACCACATGACTCCAGAAGGCCACAGAAGGATGCAGTACTTTGTGGGAATGGTCATCGTGGATACTTCCCCATGTCACACAGAGGAACAGAATGGCAGGAAGACAGGGCTTAGGGTCTAACAACTTTTTTTTTTCTTAAATTTTGAACTCTGGTTTAAACCAACACTCAAATAGTTGTTCACTGCTCTGCAGTGCATTGTAAAGTACCTGTTTCCAAGTGGAAACCTTTTAGCTAGCTACAAATGACCAGTTGCTTAAAGCTATACATATATATATATAAAATGTATAATATATTATATATACATATATGTGTGTGTATATAATACATATATATATATATATAGTCACCTAAGAAACACCCTTAGCCTGAGCCTGCAATTTAAAGGCAAGTCAATATAGCTGGAACATGAAACATGCAATGCTGAGTTATAGAAACTAGCCTATTTCTCATTCCTGCTGGATAGCCAACTCTGGCACCCCACCCCACTCCCTGCTCACACTCTGACCAGACTCTTCCTGTTTCCTAAGGAACACCTTCTATCCACCCTCCATTTAGTTTGCCCTCCACAGGTTCCTAAAGATCCCTTAGAAGGTGTTGCCAAGGATTAGCCCTGTCTAGAAAGTCTCCCCTTAATTATGCTGTGGTTTTCATGATTTTCAACCTCAGTTGTGGGTTACATCACCCTGGAGGACTTNGGCAAAGTCCTGATGACTTGGTGTATTCCACACCAATCTAGGGTCTAAGAGTTCCTGTCACTCCAATATAGAAGTGAGGCTGAAGTCAGTGGTTTCTGGATGTCCATGACTCAAAACTTTTATTTTTTCTTAATTTGAGACAGGATCTCAAAAAATTCCTGGCTGGCCTGAAATTCTCTATGTAGACCAAGCTAGCCTCAAATTCACAGCAATCTGCCTGCCTCTGACACCCTAGTACTGGAACTCAAGGTATACACCACCATACCAGCCCCCAAAACAAACCTCTGATATGATGTGTTGAGGCAAAAGTATGAAAATGCTGGTTTATACATTATTTGAATATCACCCTTCGTGTATTCAGTACTAATGCAACCATCAGTTTAAATCATACAAATCATCAAACTGCTAAACTAGACTCCAGAAGTTAGGTAGAATGATCTGCTATGGCACTGACATCTTAGTCCTTGGTAAGCTTTCGAGTTCATCATCCAGCATAACCCAAAGCCACCTTATAAAGCCTTTCATTTTAACAATGGTCCCTGAATAACTGGTTCTTTTTTTCACACAGTGGCTGAGTTTTTCAGTACTCTGAAGTTACATGCCTGAAGACTTCTAATGGAAGAAAACAGCCAATGCCTAAACTTTCAAACACTTTGTATCTGGACCTCAAACTTATGGGAACATTTACTTAAATGGATGATTAACCTGAAGAATAAAACCATCTGAGATACATGAATTGTCACATATCAGAGTAAAAGATATGCATATCATTAAACCATATGCAAATGAATTGCATAACCCTGGATAAGCTCGAAGAAAGCTTTATGTCTGTAAATAGTATATACTTTTTACTTCTACACATTTTCCTCTTCACAGCAATATTAATGAGGAAGGAATGCAGAGAGGCATTAAACAACTGGGCAAACAGTGAAGCAATTTAAGAGGCCACAAGGCCTTGATGGGAATATTTAAAGAAATTTTTTATGTTTTAAATGCAGTGGTGGCATCTGCCACAGCAGCCCAGGGACTGCCTCTTGCCCTGAGCAAACTGGTGAATATAATGATGCATCCTGAAGTAGTTTGATGGAGACATCTACAGGAGCCAGGAGTGGTGGCACACCCCTGCAAACAGGAGTCTGAGATAGAGGTCAACCAGGGCTACCTAACAAGACCCCNTCTCAAAAACAAAATCAGGAAAAAAAAGGCATGCTTCCATTATTTGGTTCTAACAAAAGATGGTTTATATACACTGTCATGAACAACAAGTCATTCTTAAACTCAAGTCCTTGACCGTANTTGGCCTTACACATTTAAGTCTTACAAATAGTGAGTAGTGACAGCATTATATCCTGAGCAACTGTAGCAGTGCATCAGCTCCAGGTGTCCAGTTTGCAAGAAGATCATGATAAAAGACAAGCAAGCTGTTGGATGCCTCAAATGTTTATGTACTTCACTAACCCCAGGGATTATGCCTAGAGCTGGGAAGGACAGAGCTCAGAAGGTCTTCTTAAAACAAACAAGCTGGCTTCTTGATCTTGGGGAAATGCTAGCAACATTGTAAGCATACTGCCTTATCTCCTTCCAAATGTACTGTTAATAAAGAGTTGCCAATGTAATCACATCACACCTTGTTTTTCTTCCTAGAGTGTGGCCCCTNTGGGAGGGTTTATGAGCACAGTGTTACAACTGGGTTCTACTTAAACAGGTCTGCTGCTCTGAAAACTCATGCATTGAGAAGACATCTTACCTATAATTAAACTATGGAACTATACATTGTTTTAAAACTCTAGTTCAGAAGTTCTGGGCATTTAATCAGAAAGGGCAGCCCTAATTTCACCTGTTTGTTGGTCTCTATCATTGCTGGCTCCGTCACTTAGGCCAGCTCCCACGGGGATAGGGAGCCAGCAAGAGAGCTGAGAAAATCCCATATTAATTCACGAATCTAGGGTTATGACTGTCGCTAGTGATCCTTGAAGAATAATAAAATGGGAAAGAAAGANGACCTGATGGAAAATGCTACCTACTCTTTCCTGGAAAACTTGGTGGATAGATTTTTTTTTTCAGGGGCAGGGGATATATAACAGGGCTTCATAAAGTCCAGACAGATCTGCAACTATGTAGCAAACACTGACCTTGAACTCCCGATCCTCTTGCCTCCACATCCACATTGGGAATTTCAGTCCCATATAAGTAGTAGATGGATTTCTCAAATGCAGCTAGAGTGGGCTGGGAAGGAGTATGAATNTGAAGCAAACTCAGGTCACTGGTATGAGTTTCTTCTGTTCCGGACTGCAGGTTTCAGGATAGAGAGGAATGGATTGTCTCAGGCCTACAGGTGACAAGGGTAGGGTAGATGATGGACTGAAGATGGGGTAGGGTTGAGGAAGGTGATAAAATGCTTGAAATATGAGGCTAGGAGACCCAGCTGGGAGGGGGTGAGTGAGGGCAGGGGTCCTGCCTTAATAAGCTGAGAGAGGAGGGGAGTCTCAGGTTAGGTGTAGAATGGGGCAGGAGAAATGGCCACTCCCAAATGGTGGAGGCTATTCTAGACATCACTGGCTGGCACCANGTAGCCAGCCCCTCCTGCTGCATTTTAATCTCAAGGGCTGACCCTGTTGCCAACTGTGCTCTTTGTTGCAATNAGAGAGGCAAGGAGAGACCAGGTTCAGTTCCCAGAACCTCTTGGCAGCTCACAGCCTTCTCTAACTCCAGTTCCAGGGGATCTGATNCTCTCTTCTGACCTCCAGTCATTGCATGCATGTAGTGTGTATAAACAGGCAAAACAACCATACACATAAAATGTAAGTCGAAAATAAAAAACTGGGCGATGCCTGTTTTACAGGGAGGAAATAAACTCCCAACCTTTTTGACCCCATTAAAAACTGTCCTAACCAACATCTCACCACCACTCCCCTAAACTTCTGTCCTAAATTGCAAGCCCGAACCTATCTTGGCCCTTCTGTGGACTGGGCACACATCTCTTCAGTTTTTCTTCTCACAGCTCCTCTGTGACACATCCTACTCACACACCTGCCCTACCCTGACCTGTCCTTCCCNCAGGACCAGTGTTCCAAGCTGTCCCTCCCACATCTACTTCTTGTTCCCCAAATCACATCTCCANCTGGTACCATCTAGTTAATTAACAGCCTATCAGTGTTCTAACAAGGCTAAGGACCAGTTACCCCATCATGCCAACTCCTAGGAACACCTTCNGGCCCTCCAGCCCACTCCCAACCAGCCTCTGCTGCCTTTAATTGCATTTACTACTTTCTCTGACCTGAGCTCACATTCTCCTAGTTTCCTTCTATGGGTTGCTTTTGTCAGCTGGGACTCCAGTCACATGACACCACCTCCTGCCAAGGCTTCACTGCCTATTACATCAGAGCAAAGTTGACACTCTCCTCTCTAGCATGGCCCACTGCCCGGTGCTTCCTTCTCCCTTACTTTGNAAAACCCTATAAACTCTGCTCTTAGAATGACTACAGCAGCAACACAGAGAACTGAAAAGCAGTCCACGCTAAACATTAAATTGTTTAATAAATTATGGGTTTTATATAGTCATTGAATCTTAACAATGGCAAGCAAGCAAGAGAATACAGAATTGCTTGCAGCATGCTCCCAATTATGCAATAAAAATCCACACAGGACTACAAAAAAATATGCCTAATAGTGTCTCTACAATGTCCACTGCCTAACTCTAAACAAAGATTCCTAGAAAGAAGCTGGATCTTCAGAGATGGATGAGAAGTGCAGAGATGTGGAAAGATTGTAGTGTTGCAGGCCCAGGGCTTAATCACCATATCTCAGGCTAGTTTTAGGCCCTTGAATAGCCAGCCGTTCCTTGCCTGCTTCTATGTCAGACTAACATCTGGTGACTAATAGATAAAATTAGTCTATGAATCNAAAATATAAGACTGTCATCAGATACATCTGAGACCTAAAGGAGAGATGCCCCATCTTGNTCTGTCTCTCTGATGCACCCACCAATTTCTTTTTAAATTGCCTAGATTTATGACTTTCTTTGCTCTACTTTTATAAAGCATCATGAAACTGCTTCCACGTGGGAACCTGGAACCTGGAGTAATGTGGCTCCAGGCTTCTCAGGCCTCAGTCATTGAAATTAGCTCCATAATAAACTATCTCTTATTCCCTTGAAAGCTGTGTTTTTTGAGTCAATAACCTTTTTCTATACTTTCAAGTATTACCCCCAAGAAGCTTTGATACTTTAATAATAAAACAGGTAAAGAACTACAAAGAGAATTCATAGGATAAAGAGGCAGAAAGGTACCTTTGGCAGGCCCGGCCAAGGTGTGCTGCTGAGAGATCACACCATGCAACAGATCTAATGCAAGGGGTTTATGGGGGAATGGGGAGAGTCTGGGAGTGGGGATATGTGAGAAAGATAGGGACAGACAGAAAGAGAGACCAAGACTGGGAGACAGAGGGAAGGAACAAGACAGAGAAAAGAATCTGGGGTGGCAGGGCCTTTAGGGGGGCATGTGTTGCTAGGCAACTCTACACAACTTGTATCGGATGTGTGTTGCACCTGGCAGTGATGCCAAACTTACAAGAAGAATAAAAACTAGGATGACTGTGGCATAAAATATGTTTTGGTTTTGCCCAATCCCTGGGCATGCTTTAGTGAAACATTTCACTATTAGGATAAGAATTTGTACCATATCAAACTGATGGAATGATATATTGGCTGTACTTTTAGGAGGGGAGGCTGAAATCTTTTTAGATTATAGATTAGCCTATAGAAAAATGTCTGCCATAAATCAAACAGTGAGGGG
>LZPO01017377.1:133938-150465 GCA_001675575.1 Neotoma lepida | reverse complement strand
AATTACAAACAATCTGAAGTCTCAAACAAGGATAATATGATACAGTAAGAATTTGCTTATGCTAAACCAAAAAAAGTGTGTCTATTTCTATATACACATAAATATGTATTTATGCATATATACACACACACATCAAAGTATGCAAAAGAGCTTGAGGGTTAGAAGAGCTGCAAGGAGCACTGCTTATGCAGGTCCATACAAGGTTCTGAATTTAATGCACAGGGAACCCCCCACATACACACACAAAAAAATGGAAGAAACTATATTAAAATCTTAATGCTGTTTACTTGTAGATTATGGAGGTACAGGTTGTTTTCCTCTTCTTATTTTTCTATTTTGTTTATTTTTCCATAGTGGACACACATTACTCTTATTTTTTTAAATGCAATCCTAATACTTCAAGTATTATTTGTAACAACAAATATCTAACAAAAAGGAAACAGTCTTCATAGATGATCACACAGTCACTTGAAATAATAGGTCAATTCAAGTTTATGATTTATACACATGAGCATCTGATATTATAACATTAAAAGAAAAAACAAAATTAAAGCACTTAAATAAATATGAGATTAAATTGTAACATTTTTCAGTCCTTTATAGAAAAAAATTTCATATTCTTCCACAAAAAGAGCTTTGTCTCTCCTATGGTTTCACTCTCTGGAGTATCAAGATAGATGGGAAGCATGATGGAATCTTGCACTGTCTGCCCTGTCCCCTGCAATGTGACTCATTACTTTGTCCAGAGTATCCACACTGTATCTGCCACCTACTATTGGTCACATGGCAACCACCTGGCCAGTCCCCAAACTCCAGTGCTTATGATCTAGTAAATCGTATTTTAACTCAGTGACCTCAAAGCACAGAGTAGAGATGCTGGCAACTTTATTACAGTATACTATCATTAAAATTTAAATTCCATTTGCTTCCAGAAATTGAACAAAATGGCTACCACCAGAGCACACAGTAACTCCCCAAACAGCACCTGGACGGCACGTGAGGATGGTTACTGGCATATTTCTTTGCCTTCCAACAGCACTACAACAATGCTTCTACAACAGACATCCACAACTGATGTCTGACTGGAGTTTAAAGCAAAACTTACCACCCATCACTGTCTGCTGCATTCACATTCACACCAAACTGGACCAGGAACTTCACAATTTCTGTGTGGCCTGCACACACAGCATTATGAAGAGCTGTGATGCCCTCATCATTTGGTAGGCTTGGGTCATCAACCTGTCACACCAAGAAAAAGGGTGAGAGAGTCACTCCAACTTAATGTCACATCAACTGTCATTACTAACGGGCTTCTTAGGATCCAGAAAACAGAAACTTTGCTGACATTTTAAAAATCCTAATTCAAACAGAGGAGCCAAGAAAACTATCAAGAAAATCCTAGAAATAAATAGGACAGACAGCACAGCCAAGTTGAGAANTTACTCTAAGAAGGCTTTAAAATCATAGCATCAGAAACAATATCCTTGTAGTTAGTTACCCTCGTTCTTCCTTCCAACTCCCACCACAAACTGGTTTCTAAGTAGACATCCTATTTGCTATGAGAAGTTAAAGAAGTTCAACTAAAAACATTTTAAAGGACTTGGGCATGGTGACACATGCCTGTAATTCTTGTACTTGTGAAGTTGAAGTAGGAGATCAAGCATTTGAGGCTTACATACCAACACCCTTGCTCAAAAANAGATTTCTGAGTAGAGACCACAACTATAACTCAATACTATAGTGTACAAATTCATACAGAGCAACTTTCAGGAGAAATGTTCTCTCTAACAAAGAAGTACGTTAAAATATTTTAAGTGCAAACTGAACTTCTACATGATCAAAACCTTACAGTCACATTCTTAAAATAACACAGCCTGTTTTAGAGCATGCTCAATACTCCTCTCCACAACTCCATAGTCCCAAAAAAGAAAATTTAAAAATAGGATTTCCCTATAGTAGCTTCTATTTTGAGCTTTAAAATATAATACAAAGTTCTATTTAAGAAACTCACCTCATAGATAATTCTCTGTACAAGGTCAAATTCTCCCTCCAAAGATGAATCTAGGAGCAAAGCAAGAGGGTTGAATTTCACTCTCATCCCATGAGCGATCCTCTCGGAGCCAGTTTTCCGCAAGTTTGTCCTTTTGCCCTGTGAAGGAAATGTGCTGGAAATTAAGAGAGCAACAGGAGGAGAGGCAGCACACCACTGAATTAGGGCAAAGAACTACTGTTTGGGGATCAATCTGTCTGTCTGTCTGTCTGTCTATCATCTACCTACCTACCTATTTAAAGATGATCTTGCCATTTAGCTCAGGCTGGCCTGGAACTTGCCATGTGGCTGACTCTANACTTGCCATCTTGCTGCCTCAGTCTCCCAAGCCCTGGGATGACAGGAGTGTGCCGTTAATGCCTGGCTGTGGAGCTCCGCGTGCACTAAGTTTGGTGGCAAACTGACCAGCTTTCTGTTGAGGCCACCACCAGACAAGAGTATCTCAGAATCACTTATCTAGTAGTACAGTGCAGAGAGCCTCACTCTTAAATTGGGCAACACTCAGAATTCTAACAACTCAAATACAAAAAGGATTATTTACTGAATCCTCATTAAAAACCACATCACCCTTATTGCACAGAAAGGAAATACACAGTCAGAAAACAGCAGGACCAGAATTTGAACCTAGGTAAGCCCTTCCTCTTAAATAGTTCATACCATAGCCCTTCCTAAGGCACAAGCAAATTATTAGGCTACATAATAAAAACAATTAGTTATAACTAGACACACTGATGGAGAGGTTTATTAGTAAGTCTTGTTAGTAAGTCAGGCTTTAAAGGGGCATTTTAAAAATGAGATCTTACATCCTATGAAACAGGATTTTTACACACACACCAGACTTCTTACATTATATTTATTTGGGGCTGAAGAGATGGCTCAGCAGTTAAGGGCACTGGCTGGCTCAGCAGTTAAGGGCACTGGCTGCTCTTCCAGAGGACNCAGGTTCAATTCCTGGCACCTACATAGCAGCTCACAACTGTCTGTAACTCCAGTTCTACAGGATCCGATAACCTCACACAGATACACATGCAGACAAAACACCAATGTACATAAAATACAAATAGATAATTTAAATTACATTTATGTGTGTATGTGTNCATATACTCATGTGTCACAGTGCGAGTGTGGAGTGGGGAGGACAACTTAACTGTCAGGAGTCAGTTCTCTCTGTCCACAATGTGTGTCCCAGAAACAGAACTCAGGTTGTCAGGCTTGGTGGCAAGTGCCTTTGCCCACTGAGCCAACCTACTGGCCCCTTTTTTCATTTTTATCTCAGATATGAAGAGCCAGTTTTGCAAAAACATTAAGTGACAAATACTATATCTCACAGATGGGAAAGACTAAAGTGTTAGAAAAGTGTGATTAGTCTAAGACTATCACCAGCCTTTGGATGCTACAAGTGACCAGCCACCTGCTTCACAAGGCAAGCACATGGTCACCCACTTTCAAAGAAACATACACAATCACAGTATCTGTGAAAGCGCAGTCATTTTCTAGCAAGAAAATAACAATCTTCCAAAGGAAGTACAAAGTGATATAAAAAACATGAGATAGACACATAAAACCCATTTAAATAGTCATTNGAAAGTGCCATCTGGGTTTTACTGTGTTTTCAATTCACAGCTCAGCATTCGATTTTGTTTGTGCTTAAGGAATCAAAAATGACTTCCAATCAAGCAATAGAAAAGCAGACTGCAGACACTATTCTCTCCCACCAAATTTCCAAAATTTATGGAATATCTTAATATATGGAAGAANTGTAGAAGGCACTCCCAGGCCAGAAACATAGCTTTAGAAGAACTTGATGCTAGAGAAAAAAGAGACTGTGGTATTTGCTAGTGATTTCCAAACAACACTGAAGGGAAGAAGGGCCAAAGCGCCTACTCCACTCTGCGCAGCCCTCGCCTGCTCCCACTCTCNCCAATCCCTCTAACTTTATCACTGTGTTAAGTTTGAGACTCAACCTAACATTTCACTAAAAGTAAGTTTCAGGGGGCTGGAGAGGTGGCTTAGCAGTTAAGAGCACTGGCTACTCTTGCAGAAGATCCCAGTTCAATTCCCAGTACCCACAGGTATCTGTAACTCCAGTGCCAGGGGATTGGCACTCTCTTCTGGACTCCTTGGGCATTAGATATGCACACAATGCATATTTATATAGANAGGCAAAACACTTGTATACATAAAATGAAAAATAAAAATAAAACTTAAGGTTTCACCGCCAGAAAAATCAAAGCCTGGAAAGCAGTGACACAGCCAATGAGAAGTTATACTATCTGCAGATTTCAGAGCTAAGCAAGTGATCCACATGAAACCAGGCATTTTCAATTCACTGTGGTTTCCCTAGTGTGCCTTCAGCTTGAGAAAGAACAACAAAAGTGGCTTCTCCACGCGTAAGAACAAAAATCTGTTTCCTTTATAAAGAATGTGCGCACACATGTACGCGCACGCACACACCCCCCCCAAAATATAGCAGTGTTTTTCATAATTAATGTTACAGCATTTATAACTCCCACCCTGAGGGTGATTTGATGGCAAAGGTCTGTATCTCAGCTACTCCAGAAGCAAAAGGTCTGTCTGGGCAACTGAGACTCTCTCAAAATAAAAAGAGAATTGAATATATAGCTCAACATGAATGAGTCCCAATCCTGTCAAAAACCAAGACTACAAAGATCCACTTCATGCCAAGAAATCCTAAGATAAAAAGGCAAACTAGAGAAGACAACAGCCACCATGATGAGCATCACGAGGGAAGGCCCTAAATGAACACGGGACACCATATACTTACAGGAGGCAGAGACACCTGCCCGGTAATTTCAGGTGGGCGCATGCGTACAGAGTCTTCCTCAGACCCCTCTGGCTCCCCAGATGGATATGGAGGGGGAGGGTATGGTGGGTATTCTTCTAAGTATACTTCAAGTAAATGGGGGGTCTCTGGGTTTGTGTCTTCTGAGTTAATCTGGAGACCTGGATTGCTGTCTGTGACTCCTTCAGGTACACAGTCAAGGCCTGGAGAAGGAGCTGGCACAGCACTGTTCTCTGTACTGGCACTCCCCATATCCTCTGGGGACAATGATTCAGGAACTACAGAGCCCACTTCTTTCTCTGGCTCCACATGTAAATATGGATTTGGGATTTCCACTGGGCTATCCATGTTGACAGTCACCGAGCTCGGCGACTTGGTTGGGTATGATGGGACTGAGATGGTCTCCATGGCAGCTATGGTGGTCCTCTGATACAACAGTTTCTGGATATTTGGCCCATTAGGGCCTTCTGGTTCCGTTATGGAGCTACGTTTCTTTAATGGCCTTGGTGCATTAGACAGTTTCTTCCGCAGGGCTTCTAAGTCAGCATCGCTCTGGTTTCGGTAAGGATTAGACAAGAAAGGCAGTAACTTCGTTGGGCTGAGTGGTCGAGGAATCCTTTCATTTTCATGGCTCTCGTGAACTGAAGAAACAGGCTCTGCCTCGGGTTCTGGACTGCCAGGCTTGCCCTGGCTACAGGAATAAATGTTCTCTGGGTTCTGTTGTGGATTCTGAGCAGCAGCTATCACAGGCTTGCCATACACTGATCAGAGAGGGTGGAAAGGAAAAGCTCCAGTTAGTGCTAACTAAACAAAACTGGTAAGAAGACAGCCAATGGTAGGTGAAGTCTCTCTGTTTCATCGGTACTACATTATTCCCCTCATGTACACTTAATCTTCTTAAAGTAACAAAGACAAAGCAAGGATCTCATCTTTGCATAATACGCTTTACTACAGAATCGAAATGTTCATTGATTATAACATGCACCATTGTTCCATTAAACAGTAAGAAGGAAAAGTGTGGCCAATTTTCAGAAACCACAGACCGTGGCATGGCATCAAGGAAAACTGGTAATCTGTCCACATATCCAGACTACGTCTAAACACATACTACCCATCTTACACATTACTCAAATGCAGATCAATGTGAGAAATCACACTCAGCTCACAAAACTGAGCACCACGTGTCTTTCCCAAAAACAATCCTCTGAAACATTCCAATTATATCAAAATTACCTGATTTCCAAATTATTATATTAGCAATATTTACCAAGGATTAATGAAAAGATTATGCTGATACTTTAATATGTTATGATAGCTTTGAACCACAATTATATGCTTATTTCATAACTAAAAAGCCATTTTCAATCAATTAAATCATGGTCGATTGTATCCTAATCTTGTAATATAACCAATGAGTCAGAAAAAGAACTCAAACATCCAGACTGTGCATGTTTAACACAAACCAATTTTATTATGGTTTCATATTTACTTAGTGGTGGTATCCTCACTAGAACAACTTACAACACAAAAGAACGCTGCTTTTAAAAATCAAGAAACAATGTAATTGTCCCACCCTCTGCATGTCAAGAATAGTCGAATCAATAGTAAAGCTGCGGCCTTCCACACCATATAACACCTGTGACCCTGTCTTCCNCACATCAGCAAGCTCCTTCAGAACTGAGACCAACTCATCTGGGAGGATTAGCTTCTAACTGTCAACTTGTCACAACTAGAATCACCTTTGAAGAAAGGCACGATTGAGGAACTGTCTAGATCAGGTTGGCTTGTGGGCATGTCTGTGGGGATTCTGATTGTTAACTGACATGGGAAGGCCCAGCCTACTGTGTGTAACTGTTCCCCGGGTAGAGGTCCTGAACTGTGTAGGACAGAAGAAAGCGAGAGCAAGCAGACAGCATGGGTTTAGTCACTTCTCTCCACTCTCAACTGTGAGTACAATGTGACCAGCTGCTTGCGTTTCAGACCCAACTTCTCCGAAACAATAGAGAGTAACCTGGAATTATTATAAACTAAGGAAAAGCTTTCCTCTTTTGTTGCCTTTTGTGGGGGTTTTCTAACATAGTCACAGATATGAAACTAGGACATTATGCAGTGTCTGCAGTAACTACTGTAGTAGCTGACATGTGGTGGGCACTCCACTAACCAGATTAACCAGAGCCACAGTTAAAATTCTTAGAACAGCTTCAGCCTAAAAGATCTGGCATCTTACTGCTTGCTGGCANCTTGGCATAAGACTTAAGCCCCAAATCTACACAGGTAAAAATGAAATCAAAGTCTAAGGTCTAGGTGAGATGACTGTCTATGAAAGTTCTTACCACGCAAGCCTGACAGCCTGCGTTCTATCTCTGGAATTCCCAATGGAAGGAGGGAACTGACTTCCAAGAGCTGTCCTCTGACCTCTACATGCACACTGGCATATGCATTTGCTCTTTCAAGTGCACTTTTGCACGCACTAACCCCCAACTTAAAATACAAACAAATAGAACGTTACCACTTGAAAAGTGGGGGCCTCTGGGGTGTGTCTTCGTCAGGGCACTCTGCACAGCCTGCTGGAAGTTTTTTCCTGGCGCCTGATGCTGGGTATACATGGAATAGATTGAGCTTGCTGCCACAGTCTGGGGTTTTCTGAAGGCTGGAGGGAAGGTGTCCTTGGAAGGCTGGGGCGTAAAGGGGCGGACTGCAGCAGCAGGTGGACTTTCTTGCTTAGATCCTGGAGAGAGGACTTGGTCTTGGCCACCTGAAGGTGCACCTGGAGACAGCAGCACCCTTGGCTGTGGCCCTGCTGGCTTGAGCTTAGCTCCCATGGATTGCGCAGCTATTGGCAATTGCTGAGGATTTCCATCTGGCTTCATGTCAGAAGGTGACTGAGTCGTTTGTCCAAAATAAGGCAAATTAATCTGTTTTGGCTTTGTAGGAACAGGAGGTGGAACTTTAGCCACATTTTTATTTGCAGCCTGTAACACATATGCACACACACAGCAAGGTGGTTAAAATACTGTACAAAGTCATACAAAATACCCTCGTCAGTTCACTTCACAAGCACATACATCAGCTCTCAGGTCTCCAGCTAGCTCAAGGGCTAAAGCAGTTGCCACACAACAAGTGGACTGCAGTTTGGACTCCCAGAACCTATGAAAATGCTGAGTGGGAGCTCACCCATAAGTCTAGCCTGCAAGCTGTCTAGTGAGACTAGCCATATCAGCAAGCTCTGGGTAAGATTGAGAGACTCTAGTTCAAAGAATAAGGAAGAAAAACAATTGAAGAAAATTCCCAACATCAGCCTTGGACCTCCACACCCATGGGCACATACATGCACCCACACATTTGAACATACATATACTCCTGTACAGTAGACACATACTCATGAGAAGTAGACAAAATATAGCTTCTACATTTTAAAATCATTAAAGCTTTAAATCAGATTAATAAGAGACAACCTACAGTGATGTAATTCAATTCCTCCCTCAACCCCATGACTTCCTTCCTAGTCTTGCTTCCTAGCTAGGCAAAATTCTTTACTGCCCTTTTTCGTTCCCACG
Source organism: Neotoma lepida (assembly GCA_001675575.1). Classification (NCBI taxonomy): domain Eukaryota; kingdom Metazoa; phylum Chordata; class Mammalia; order Rodentia; family Cricetidae; genus Neotoma; species Neotoma lepida. The sequence goes on along the minus strand of LZPO01017377.1, from coordinate 142,055 downwards.
GACGGCATCAATACATAAAAACATTCTTGTTCATCAGAATGTCATACGATCTAACTGTAAACTTGTTCATCAGAATGTCATACGATCTAACTGTAAACCCAACCTTTGGCAGGCTAAGGCAGGAGGGTCACAAGTTTGAGGTTAGAGTAAAACCAAGTCTCAAAAACTCATTTCAAAACAAGCAATTCCAGAGTTGTATACAATGCAGAAGACTTGAAAATCACCTAACTTGCAGCATTCATCACAGGTCCACTCATCCCAACTTAAGATGCTAACAATCACTGAAGATTCANATCATGTCTTTGATACAGCCTTGGCTCTAGAGTTCTTCATGGGTTTTTGCTGTGTTTTCATTCTTTGAGACAGAATTTTACTCTGTAGCCCCAAATGGTTTCAAATTTGATGCTACCCTCTGCCTCAGCACCTCCAGTGTTGGGAATAAGGCATGAGCCACCATGTTTGCATACCAGATTTCAAAGAAATAAAGTACCTGGACAACATGAATCTTTCTTCTTCACTGTACTTACACACTTGAGAGAATCANAAAAACCTGTGACCCAGAAACTAATNTGCACAGAAATGAAAATAACAGACTCCTATGATATTNACTAATGTTCCAGATGTTTTATTTCTTCTGTTCTCCNTCACAGACAATATTTTAAAATCTTTTCTTTAAAAATGCACTAGAAAAACACATTAGGTGGTAACAACTGAGATAGCATAACATACCTGAGCATCTCGCAAGATGTCCTCACTGCTCTGGTTTTTCCTCAGCGTACCAAAGGAAGGTGGGGCAGCACACTGGTCCACTGTGTCAAACATGGAAAAGGGGCGAACTTTCTTCTCTTTCTCCCTCAGGGAAATCTCCCCATCATCCACTGAAGACAAAGAAAAATCCCAGCTTGATATTCAAACTGTTTGGAATAGAACTACTTTTCACCCGTTTCTTCATCTCAGATCTCTCTGAACACTGTACCCACTAAGCGCTTTCATATTTTTATTCTAAGCTGGTAAAAATAAATGAATGAATGAATGAATGAATGAATAGCTTGCTCAAATACTACAATGCTAATATCTTAGTTCCTCAGTTAAGTTGGGTAATCATATAAATGAACTGCCTCTGGTCTTAACTAAAAAAACGAGCTACCTAGAGAAAGTACAAAAATACCTTTTAGAGCTCAAGCACAATGCTCAGGAGTAGCACAAACACACCTCACCTTGGTCCAGGGCATTCCCAGTGCTCTGGGGTACAGAAGAGCCTTGGCTGGGTAAGAGGTCTGCATTGGAAGGGTTCCACTCAGGGCCAGCTGGGTGAGTTTTAGAGCCTACAATGCAGAGAGCAGCCACACGTCACTCACGTTCTAAAGACCATTCACTTGTTCATTTTACTTTGCTGCTAAGACTTCTAATCTCTAAAAAACAGCTTTACAGCTCGGGCACATAGCTTCCCAGCAAGTTTCTTTAGAAAACACCTATGGTAGGTTTTGTTTCCTCTTTTAGATTTTCCACCTTACTCAAGCGGTTTAAAAAAACAGCCAAAGCAGAGAAAAAGTTGGCCTGAACCAGAGAAGCCCTAGTTCATTATTCTTGACTGTGTAAGGAAGCATGACCATCACCCAGAAGACAATTTCCAATACAGCAGATTAAAGCACATGAGATGGGTCTTACAAACAATGCCTTAGTGATGGACTGGCAAATTTGTGCCCATCAACTCCAACCCAGCTTTCACTACTAGGGTATTCATGATTTTTCTACACTGGTATCTAAAGATGCCAGCCAGGAGTGGTAGCACATTCCTTTAATCTCAGCACTTGGGAGGCAGAGGGAGATGGATTTCTGTGAGTTCAAGGCCAGCCTGGTCTACAAATATTGAGAGCCTACCTCAAAAACAACAACAACAACATATATATATATATATAAATATATATATGAATATATATATTCATTCTAAACTATGAAGCATTAATGCTTCATAGTAATTATAACAAAACAAATAATTTAAAATTATTTTTTCATAAAACAATGGTAAGAAGAAGAAAAAATAATGGTTATTTGAATGATAAGAATGTTTAGACCCTGCACTTCCTAAAATTCTGTCATTTATCCTTCCATTATGAAATTCTGGCTTGCACCTCTCCATGTACCTGACACAGAATGCAAAGTTGACTAAAGCAAGGGGCCTCTGCTCTTCCCGCCTTCACATCTGCAGGTGTTGACCTTATTCTAAAACCTGTCAGCAAGCAATGCTCANGCATAAGAGCTCATGAATCCTTAACACTGCTCCAAAGAAAGAGGATTCACAACTCTCCTCTGTAAAACTGGCATTACTGATACGTGTATACAGTCTCTTCGCACAGAATGAAAGATCTCAGATCAAAATTCCCTTCATAACAAGGATTACTTTCTTTTCTGAGAGAATGCCCCCGTATAGGCCAAGTTTGTCCTCAAAACACAATCCTGCTTCAACCTCTGCAGAAAGTGTTGGACTTAAAAGTGAATGCCACACACCCAGCAAGGACATTTCTGAAATAACCCTGATTTTATCCTGAGTGGAACTGTCTTGGTTAAAATCACTAGCAAGGAATAAAGAAATTTGAGACTTTAAAGGTGGGTAACAGGAAAACAACTGTTAAAACTCTCAAATTGGAAAACACAGTGGTAGAGGAAGAGCGAAATGTGAAGGAACTTGGAAAGCACTTTTACCTTTACTTTGCAAAGCAGCCCCAGACCTCATATTGGGCAGNGTCTGTATCTTCATTGGCCCCTCTGCTGATTGCATGACCAAAGAACCATCGGGCAGGGCTGGCTTCACCAGCAGCTCGGGTCTGGAGGGCATCCGTGGCATAGTAGATGACTGGATGTACGGGCCTACCGCAGCCACACGACTTGGGGCTGACACTGCTTGTTGGGGAAGATTTCCATCAGGTGAAACCTTAGTTAAAAAGCACAGATCTTTTAATATTACATGTTTTACTAGATGACCAATTCAGAAAAGAATGAAAATTTCAGAATGAGAAGTTTCAGAATTTAGCCAGTCTATAAAAAAAAAAAATGTCCCAACGGAAATACTCCACCACCAACTCTCTCACAACCTTGCTGCAAGTCTTAGTGCAAGTCTTAGAAAGAGAAGCTAAGCACCACAGGTAAGAACAAAAGGTACAAAGTCACAGATCATCTTCTGCAGACTCACACTGCACTGTCATCGCTGAGGACAGCTGTAGGATTCTGACCAAGCTGCTGCCCCCTCCCCAGGCCCAAGTGCAGACAGCCCACTCGCTCACCGGGAGATTCTCTTTTTGCTGCAGAGCAGCCTTCTTCTTCCACAGCCGGTCCCTGAGCTCATTAACTCGCTTATCCATGACTGCCACTTCTGAATTGCGCTTATTCAAACACTCCCTCTGTTGTTGCAGCTTGGCATTCTGCTCTTGGTTCAGTTTGTTTCTTAACTGAACAAAACAGGAAGGAAACACAAAGATAACCAAGGAAAAAAAGAAAAGCACCTCCAGGAGGCAATCACATGGTTAACTGTTACATAATTTCTAAAAATGTAAGGTGCTTGCTTCCACCTCTCCGCACACCTCACCTCCCGGTTTAAACTTAAGCGACATCTGTGCCTGACCACTGGCTGTGGTTACGCCTCAAATTTCCTGTTTGAGGCGTCTTAAAGTTTATTCTGGATTCTTGGGGTTTAGGACTCCCACTTCCANCCACCTTAGGAAAAGCAGCTGAAGTCCAAAAGTCACAGTCACCTCTGGAAAGTTTGTATTTCTGGGGCAGAGCCCCCACTGCACTGAGAGAGTGGCTATGGCGTACCTGCAGTTCCTTGTAGAGGCGGTCAAGCTCAGCCACGGCTGACTGGCTGTCATGGTGGCCATCGATCCTGCCGTTCTTAAGCATCTCTAGCTGCCTTGTAAGTTCCTCTACTTTAGACACAGCCAGAACTAGCTCCCTCTGTTTCTGCTGGAACAAGCTATTCATCTGTTCAATTTCCTCCACTAGAAGACAGAGACCGACCACGGTTGACAATAAAAATAAGAATCAACTACCTGCCAGGCAACCAAGCTTTATAATACACTTTCTAGTAAGTAGAGAACTCTTTGAGAATGTCCCAGGACCAATCTACTTTTAGAAGCAACAGAAATCACTATTGTCTAGATACAGGCATTTGAAGACTCTGAAGAATTTACACAGTGAATGAAATGAACATTAAACTCTAAATTTTGGAAATCAAATTTCTTTAGAACTTTTGCTCTCAATTTTATAATGGTAGAGCGACTGAATCACTAAAACTTTAATTATTAATAATTATGGCAATTTAATAACTGGAGGAAACATATAAACAAAAATCCTTATCTTCATCAAATTCTTGATCAAGCATTTAGGAAAAAATATAACAAAAATGTAATTTTAAAATCTATCTAAAACACTCAATGCTAACTTCAACCAAGAGGATCTTGCAACATCAAAATTACTCTTAAAAAATTCCTTTAAATACAAACACTTATTCTCACTACAAATCCACAGAAACTTCCTGTGCTGCTTTTATTATGCAAAACAGCTTCAAATTGGGCTTCTACTGTCTACTGTGAGCTGCACACGTACCCAGCTTCCCGTTGCTCAGCCTCTTCTGCTCCACGTGGCCCTTCAGTGCTCTCACTTTCTTAAGCTTGGCCTCCTGACTTTCAGCTATTTCTTTGAGCCTCTTAAGTTTCTCCTGCTCAGCAGCTTGTTGCTGTTGACGTTGATCTTGCTGTTTTAAAAACTTTAAGCGCTGCTCCTAAAGACAGAAAAAGAAGCATTCACTGGGCCTGTCATTTTAAACAGGCACACTACCAACCTCAGTATAACTTCACCTAACCCCTGCATGCTAAGACTAGTGTTCCTGTAACAGTTCTGCTCTCCCCACATACCCTGCATGCTGTCACAATCACCCAGGCAGTATTCGAAACACACACTCCTTGGCCCATCCTAGAAGCTCTTGGAAAGACTTAGAAATTAGTATTTTTAATCCAAGTAGTTCCTACACAGTAAGCAAGCAGTAATCCTGGAAGTAGCTCCATAAAGAATTGCTTGTAAAGTAGACTGTATGTANAGTGTATATATGTGTGTATATATGTGCATATGTGTATGTGTGNAGGCATGAAAGGCCAGAGGTCAACACTGGATGTCTTCCTTTATCACCTTTTTCCCTTCATTTTTATAAGTTCTTTGCAGAGTCTTGTGTGATGAATTTTGGTCATATTCAACCCTTCCCCAATTCCTCTCAGAGCTATGCCCCCTTCCCTACCCACCCAACTTTTCATTAAAAGTGTGTCCCTTTTCATTAAAAAGATTTATTTTTAATAATGTACATCTATCTGTGTGGGGCTATGTGCACATGCCTGAAGGTGCCTACAGAGGCTAAGGGATTNGGAGCCCCCAGAGCTGGAGTTATAGAGTGTTATAAGTCACCTGACATGAGTGCTGGGAATAGAACTCAGGCTCTCTGGAGCTGCTGAGCCTTCTCCTCCCCCCCCCTTTAAAAAAATCATGTACAGTTTGTATTGCTCAAGTACTTTGGATGTGCGCCTTCCATGAGAGGGTGGCCAATCTACCAGGGGTCACACCTCTAAAGGAAACTGACTCCCTTCTCCTAGAAGCTATCCTCCTACCACCTCCACCCCACCTCCNTTCTCCATGAGGGAATTCTGTATGGCTTGAGACTGCACAGGTCTTAGGCATGTTGTCATAACTGCAATGAGTTCATATGTGTAAGTGCCCTGTTGTGTCTGGAAAACGTTTCCTTGTCGCCCACTGCTTCTGGCTCTTACGATCTTTCTGCCCCTCTTCTGCAATGATCCCTGAGCCCTGGGAGGAGGAGGAGGAATTATACAGATAGAGAATGAGTTACTCGTTGGACCTGGATTGGCCAGACAGGTGACCAACGAGCTGTAGGGATCTGCCTGTCTCATCAACATCACCTCTCTGTGCTATGGTTACACATGCTGCCCCTGTGCCCAGCTGTCACNTGAGTGCTGAGGATCCATCCAGTTCCTCAGACTTTCATAGCAAGCACTTCCCAAAGTGAGCTTCTTTCTGCCCCCAGATGCAGTCTATAAGAAGCTAACTTGGGCCAGTAGGACAAGTACTTGCCTAAGAAACTGAGTTAAATCTCTGAAGCCCACATGGTAGAAGGAGAACCAACTCTCAAGAGTTTTCCTCTGATCTCCACACTTGTACTGTGGTAGATATGCATACAGGAAAACACAAGCACGTGCGTGTTCACACGTGTTCACACATGCGCATGTATACATGCACACTAACTTTTTAAAAAGAGGCTAATTTTAAGGAGGAGCCCATTTGAGTAGGGAGGCAATGTAAAAAAGGTAGTTAAATGTAGAGGATATGAATTCAAATTCAGATTCGAACCCAAGCTACACTGTGAATTCCTATGAGATCCTGAACATACACGGCTTCACTGAATACACATTTGTTTCTTCATCTGTAACGTAGGAATGGGCATTAACAACTACTTGTTGCTGTGACAAGGATTAAATTAAATAGGACATATAAATCTTTGATGAGTATTTTATAGATTATATACTCCATAGGTAGGAACTGTAAAGAGCCAAGGAGGTAACACCTTTAGAAAACTGCAGTTATGCAATTTAAAATTTTTTATTAATTTTAATTTTAAACCACCAGTTACAGAATCCACAATCAAAGGTAACCATCTCCAAATATGCTGAAAACATGTAAATAACATGGACTTTCAAAGTGAAGGTCTTGAGATTAGATTTACTCTGCAATGGTCAACTATTTAGATGAAGGTAGGACCTCCCTACTCACTGTGATGGCACAACAGCTTATTGTAAGTTTTAGAAATGCANGATCTCAGGCTCCAAACTTTGAATCAGAAACCCATTTCTTAATGAGATCCCAAACTGGACCTACATGACTAGTTTGAGAAGTAATGCACCATGGTGCCAGCTNTCATATACAAGTAGAAATGGATGCATAAGAATGCATGGAAATGTTACGTGCAAGAGCACAGTGCATGCTGAGAACTAAAAGATCTCCTAGTCATTACCTCTAAGGCTCAATGGGTAACCTGTTGAGTCACCATGTGGCTAATTCAGCTTCTGGAAGCTTCCAGTCACTAAAGAACTGCTAATTTAAGGATCCTGAGTGTATGGACTAAGGGCTGACAAGATAAAGCCTGAAGATGAAATCAGCTTGCTGAGTTGTGTGGTTTCTGTTTTTTGGTTTTTTTCTCTTCTCCCCGCTACCCTGCATGTGTATGGGGGTGGGGGCGTCTCACCATAGGAATGCTGGGGTCACAGACATAGTTACCAAATCCATNTTCACATGGGTTCTGAGATTCAAACTCAGATCCTCATACTTGGACAACAAGCACATTACCCACTAAGCCATTTCCTAAGCCCCTAATTTGCTGTTTTCCTAAGTAAAGCTTTACTGGAACACACCACATACATCTGTGGCTACTCACAGGCAAAGCTGACTAACTGCCATGGAGGCAGAGTGGCAGGAAAAGGCTAAGATTGTTACTACGGAGCTCTAGGGAACAAAGTCTGTCGGCATCTGCTGTAGATTCTAAGCCTGTGGCCAGCAGATGCAGCAGCAGAGAAACTAGTTTTGATAGTAACTGAGGGCAATTTTTCTTATTCAAGGCCAGGACTAGGATTTTGAATAAAACACCTCTTTTCCACTAGGGCCAAGCAGCAGATGGCGACAGTGATAGCTTGAGCAAATGTTCAAGTTGGTCCTGTTACAGCACAGGTGAGCTCTAGGGAACAAAGAAAAGTGTTCCTTCTAACCTTCCTTTCCCTGACTTCCAGCACAAGGTAATCAGCTATGCTTTATCAAAATCAAGGATCAGGTCAGCCATGGTGGTGTGAGGCTATAATCCCAGCTATTCAGGAGCCAGAGGCAGGGGGAAATCACTTGGGTCCAAGGGCTTGAGACCATCTTAGGTAACAGAGACAGACACTTAACTCAAAAAGAAAAAAAGAANAGTAACAAAAATTAGGTCAGGAAAACCCTGAACTAAAATGATACAAGGATTTCTGAAAATGCTGAATAAAGTCACACAGCAGGTAACTTGGGGGCGATAACAT
>LZPO01017377.1:89544-104320 GCA_001675575.1 Neotoma lepida | reverse complement strand
TTTTCGAGACAGGGTTTCTCTGTGTAACAGCCCTAGCTGTCCTGGAACTCACTCTGTAGATCAGACTGGCCTCGAACTCACAGAGATCCGCTTGCCTCGGACCTCCCGAGTGCTGGGATGAAAGGCGTGTGCCATCATTGCCCGACTAAAACACCTTTTTTTAATTAAATAAAAACTGACCTGTGGCACAGACTTCTATCCCCAGCTGCTCAGAAGGCTGAGGCAGGAAGATCCCAAATAAAAGGCCTGCCTGGGCAGCTTGGCAGAATAGGTCTCAAAACATAACTGAAAAAGAGTCTGGAAACAGCTCGGTGATGGAGTGCTTGTTTAACATGAATAAGCTCCTGGTTTTAATAAGAAGGACAACAGAAAGAATGAACAGTCCTTGTTTGGAATAGTGCTACATGCTTGTCATGCCAGCACTGGGAAGGCTGAGGCAGGAAGAATCAGGAGTCTGAGGCCAGCCTGGGCTGCATGCCCTGTCTCCGAATACATAAATAAGCAACAAATAAAAGAATAATTATTTCTTAATTTAACATATCCCTAACCAAAATCTCCATCAAACTCCCTATTGGCACCATCCCAGCTACTATATCTAAATAGGAAATTATAACTGGTGCAACTAGAATTTAATGTTCTAGCAAAACTTACTTTAGTTAGAGTATTTATTTAAAATTATCCTGAGTTAAGTAAAGGAAATCCAGACCTTCATTTATTCAGTAATATTAATCAAAATGCTAACTATGTACTAGGTATTCTAAGTACTGTGTGGATCAATTAATGAACAAAATAAAATTGAATAGACAATAAAACCAGTATTTAAGTATTTTGATAATAAATATTTTATTTAAAAAATTATATTTATCGGGGTGGGGAAATAGACTGTAAAAGGATGAGGCTTAGAGATGTATTTTTTAATAGAATAGTCAAAACAGGCCTCACTGAAAAGCACAAACTTGAAGGAAATGAAGGAGTAAACTACATAAATATATGAAAGAAAACTTCCAAGCAGATCAGCCAATACTTAGCCCCAAGAGAGAGGAGCCTGCTTAGTGTATTCAGGTCCACCAAAGAGGCCAAGATGGCTTATGAGACTGAGGAGAGTAGTAGGATGTAAGACAGAGTGATATGAAGGATTGAAAAAGGGCTGGAGAGATGACTCAGTGGCTAAGAGCACTTGCTGCTTTTCCAGAGGACCTGAGTTTGATTCCCAGCACCCACCCACAAAGCAGCTAACAACTGTCTTTAACTCTAGTTCCGGGGTGGGGATTTGTTGCTTTCTTCTGGCCACCATGGGCATTGCATGCACTTGGTACACAGACATCCATGCAGGCGACATCCATACACATAAAATAGTCAAGTAAGCCAAGGCCTTGTGGACAATTATTATAAGGATATTACTGTTTACTAAGTAAAATATGTGTGATAGTTTGAATGAAAAGAGCCCCATAGGCTCATAGAGACTGGCACTTTTAGGAAGTGTGGCTTTGTGGTCTTGTTAGAGGAGGTGTGGCATTGTTGGAGGAACTGTGTCACTGGGGGTGGGCTTTGAAGTCTCAGAAGCTCAAGCCAAGCCTTGTGTGTCTGATTCTCTTCCTGCTGCCTGCCAATCCAGATATAGAACTCTCACCTCCTTCTCCAGTACCATGTCTGCCTGCATCCCACAATGATGATAATGGACTAAACCTCTGAAACTGTAAGCCAGTCCCAATTAAATGTTTTCTTTTATAAGAGTTGCTGTGGTCACAGTGTCTCTTCACAGCAATAGAAACCCTAACCAGGATAGGGAAACAATGAGAAGAGTGATGTACATTATCACATTTTAATAGGATCACACCAGCTGCTAGAAAACAAGACCAAAAGTAAGAGAATCTATAGGAGGCCCTTGTAATACTATAGACAGGAGATGAAAGTAACTTGGGTATGGATGGTCACAGTGGATGTGGTGACAAGTGGTCAGATGTAGCATCTGTTCTTTAACAGGTGAACCCACCAGGTTTCCACACAGATTAAATATGGGATGTGAGAGAAGTCAAGAATAACTTCAAGATCATTATCCTGAAGGATGAAAGTTGCCACAAACTGAAATGGATAACATTCTGAGCAGAACAGGTTTCATGAAAGAGGAAATCAATTAGGAGCATGTTAACTTCCAAAATCTTAACAAAATAAAGAAAATCTAACACTGAGTTTTTGCACAATTGTGGAGAGTAAGTTATTTTCAGCTACCATCAGTTCATATAGTGTTGCTGGGCCCTAAGAGCTCCCTCAGGGGAGGGGACTGAGAAGGCACAGCGTCAACTACACAGACACCGGAAGTCAGTTGAAAGCAAACAGCAAAGTCGTTTATTCAATAACAGGGAAAGCCTTATATACCCTACTCCCCCACTCAAGCTGTGTTCCAATCTGGTGGCATTGCATGGTTGTCCCTCATTGGCTTGGCACAATCAGGAACTCTGACAGTGATCAGGAACTCTGACAGCACCTGTTGCTAGGCCCTCAGTCAGACTCCCATGATCAGGAACTCTGACAGCGCCTGTTGCTAGGCCCTCAGTCAGACTCCCACGATCAGGAACTCTGACAGCACTTGTTGCTAGGCCCTTAGTCAGACTCCGCATGATCAGGAACTCTGACAGTGACCAGGAACTCTGACAGCGCCTGTTGCTAGGCCCTCAGGCAGACTCCAGGTTGGCTCATAAGGAGTATGCTATGTGCATGCCTTGGCAATTGGTTTGAGCCAATTTCCTCGACCCTATGGGCCTGTCCTGCTACAATACAGGGACTATTTTACACTAAAAATCTCTCATATTCCACTTGTTTTCATTTCTTTCCTGTAACAAACATCAGCCTGAGATATGATTTGCATACAGACATCCAGAAAAAGAATTCTTATTGATCACTAATGCTCCAGTTCTCGACAGGTCACAGAACAGGGAACTTATCTCATTATTACTAGAAAACTGACTACACATAGTACATTATGTTTCTTATGAACACTGGCAACACTAGATTAGTTTAAAAAAATTGCAGTAAAAATGGAAGCAAGGACAGAAGAATGTGAACAATATACTCCACTTGTTTGTCTTTACTGTTGTTGACACAAATGCTTTGCCCAAGGGAAGAGAGAGGAAAAGGGACAGTCGTTGGCAATTTGTCCTGAAACTCTCTTCCAGCCAACTGAGAATTTCCAGCTGCCAAGTATCAGGTATGTTTATAGTTGAGGGATTTCTTTTTTAATCAGAGTAGCATGAAACTGAAGAAACCTTGTCTGTGCTTTCTTCCACGGCCTTCAGTTCTGCATAAGTCGCACATAGCTGTCAGTTGGGTTGGCAGCTGCCTTCCAAGTTTCACTTTTTCTATATTCCCACCTTCACCTATTTACTCCTCCAAGAGCCTCAACTTGGTCCTCCCCACCCCATAATTCTGTATTTGACTCCAAGAAAGATAAATGAAATTACCACAAGCTGGTTAGGGAGGAGCTGCCTTCTCTCTTTACCTCACCCCACCCCTAGGCACAGTGCAATTACCTATCTGTTTGGCATGTGTCTTCCCCATGCTGCTGTTGCCCATTTCCCACAGATGTTCCAAACCTTGACTCCCTCGCTCTCTCAGGAGATGCACTCCCATGTTACTTAGGCAATAAGATAAAGACTACAGGTCTTGCACCTTTGCAGTTGCGTTCTCTCCTCTTCCCTTCAGTGACCTTTCTTACCCTCTTCCTACTTCTCTTAATGATTTGACTATTACAATCATCCCTCCATATCCATGGAGGACTGGTTTCAGTATTTCCCCTAGATACCAAAATCTTCAAATGCTCAATCCCTTGAGTAACAAGTATGGAGGTATATGATTGTAATCCCAGCACTGGGAGTCTGAGGCAGAAGGATGGAGAGTTTAAGGCCAGCCTGGGCAAGACCTAGTCAATCAGTTGATCAATCAATCAAATTGCATATAACCTGTACATATCTTCCATATACTTTGAATCACCTATGTATTACTCATACTATTTGATACAATGTAAATTCCTTTAGATACTTGCTATCCTATAACGAGCCAAGGACAAGGAAAAAAAAGTCTATACAAGTTTGGGTCTGACACAATTTTTTCCTGAAAATATTCAACCTGAGGTTGGTGGACTTTGCATATGCAGGACCTGTAGATATGGAGAACCAACTGCACTCTTATGTGCCTCTATTTTGCTAGGCACTATCCTAGATTTTAGAGGCAATAGAGAGCCTTCCTTCTTGAAGCTTATATTCTGAGTAGAGAAACTAGACAATGAGCAAATGAATGATGTAATCACAAATGCTGCAGTGAGGAGAGAGCAATCAAGTAAACCTAACTGCAGAGTTTCTGTTTTAGACAGGGAGACCAGAGGAGGCCTCTGAGGAATAAAGAAATGAAGAGGTCGGACTCTGAGTGAAGCGCCTGAGCCAGGGNGAAGGGCCTGAGACTGTCCTGTGTGTGGCGTCTTAAAGAAGTAATGGAAAGGGCTTGGAGCTGTGTGAAGATGGAAACAGGTAAGAGCCAGAAGATGTAATGAAGCGAGGGTCTGGAGTGTCTAGATGATTTAATGATCCAATTGTCCTCCCCAGACACTCCATCTTTACAACTTTACTTTTTAATAACATTTTAATTTATGCATAACAATTTTACATACTTACGGGTACAATATATATTTCATCATACATATACAGTGTCTAATGATGAAATGAGAGTAACTGGAACATCTTCTCCTCAGANATTTACCATTTGTTTGTGCTAGAAACATTCAAAATCTCTCTATGATGAAATACACAATTCATTGTGGTCAACCATAGCTACTTTATAAACTTACCTAGTATTTTTCCTGCAGTCTCCTCAATTAGCAGTATTCAAACATCAGGACATGGGGCTGAAGTTTGTATTCCCTGTTTTAAGTGTGCCACTTAGCCTATATGACAAGGCTTCTATGCATCTTTGAAGTTCCTAAATGTGACTCTTGAAAGTGCTATTTGATGTTTCTCAAGAGGAACTAACCTCTACATTCCGTGCTGCCATGCACATGACACATGACAGACCAAAGCTCATGTCTAACTAGATTCAATGGCAAGAAATACTTAAACACTTATGCAGCTTAAGCCCTCACATTGTGCCTACGGCATGGTAGGTACTCATAAACGCAAAAGTGGTGGTACTTAACAGATCCCTCTCTCTCCCTCCCTCCCCATCCCTCGCTGTCTGCCTCCCANGTATACTGACTCTTTTGATTTTGCCTTGAGCGGGTCTTCTTACATCTGCTCCTCCAATCATTCTCTAATCCAGTGGTTCTCAACCTTCCTAATGTTTCAACCCTTTAATACAGTTCCTCATGGTTCGGTGACNCCCAACCATAGAATTATTTTTGTTGCTACTTTATAACTATAAGTTTGCTACTGTTACGAATCGTAATGCAAATATTTTTGGAGATAGGGGTTTGCCAAAGGGGTCATGACCCACACGTTGAGAAACACTGCTCTAACATAGTGAGTAGCAAACTACAGGCCATATCTGTTCTCCACCTGTTTTTATATTGCTTATTGAGCGAAAGATTATTTTTTTGTTTTCTGATTTGTTCGCAGTACTNGAGACTGAACCTAGGAAAATACCCCTGAACTGTATCTCCAGGGTTCTTCTTCCTTTTTACATTTTATTTTGACACAGATCTTAAATTACCCAGAGTGGTCTTGAACATGCCATCCTCCTGCCTCTACTTCCCAAGTTGTTGGGATTATAAGCCTGTGCCACCAGCCCAGACCACACCCCCCCTCAAAAAATGTTTCTTGCATTTTTAAATCATGAGGGAGGGAATCCAAAGATCTGTGCCATGTTAAAAGGACATGAAAATTTCAGTCTATAAGTAATATTTCATCAGAACACAGCCACACATTTATTAATATACAGTCTGGGGCTGCTTTCAAGGCAGAAAAACAGAGTCCAGAACTTGTATAAAAACCTGTATGGCCTGCAAGGCTTTACATATTTATTGTCTCGCATGGACAAGTGGCCAATAGTCCCAGCTCCTCTGGTGACTGAGGCAGAAGGATGGCTTTAGACCTAGACTTTGGGAGACAAAAATATACAGAGTGTGTGTGTGTGTGTGTGTGTGTGTGTGTGTGTGTGTGTGTGCACTCAACAGCAGGAATGATCTTTTCAACACCCGTGTGTGATCATGTTGCTCTCCAACTTAAAACCTTTCCATCTTGTGGATAAGGTATGGGTGAGGCAGGGATGAAGGATGAAGGTACCAAGTGAGTAGACGTGGAGGTCTATACCTTTCTGTCTCCTTGTGTATTCTCTAAATTCTAGAAATAACAGAAAAGAAAAACACCTTCTGCCACATCCTGTGGTTGTAAGGCTAAATAATACTCCTTAACATGACCCCTGGACCCTTGTGTGAGCCCCCTCTCACCCCCTCCAAGGCAGTCAGGATAAGAAAGAAGTACAGTGTGCATGCCTCCTCACTGTCATGACAAAATACTCAAAATTGGTAACCTAGAGGGGCAGGTACGATGCTGTGTAATGTTGACTCTCTTTTACCAGACTAAACTGTAAGTGTAATTGCAGTGGCAACTTGTGGAATATGGAACTCCTAAGTTTATCTCCTGTTGCCAGTTCTCTCTCCATGCCCTTAGGCTCCTCCTCTAATCTGCTTCTCATCCCAGCCCTCCACTGAAGCAGCTCTTGCTGGAGTGACCAGAAATCTCTAGTTCACTGAGGGAACANGCGTGTCCTGTCCCCATCGCCCTTGACCCTCCTNGCAGCAGCATGTGCCTGTTGCTCCTCTGGTCTCCTCTATACATACTTTTCCTTTGACTTTTAAGGCTATTCTTTTCCTTCTGTCTCTGACTGCTTCTTCCCTGTGCCCTTTGAAGCCCTTCTGTTCTTCATTGGTGTTTGCATGGTGAAGGCAATGACTCTCAATCCTCGTGCTACCTCATTTCACTGACCAGTCTCTTCCTACACTGTTAACTATACTGTTAAACTTTATCTACACAAGCATCCATTTTTTGTATTCCCAACTCTGGACTGCTCTGAGCTCTAGAACTGGGCTATTAAATATGAAAGTTGCTAGCTACACTACAAAGAGCTTCTTTTTTCCTGTGCTGAGGATAGACCCCAAATCCTCCTTCATGTCAAAATCATTTTCTGCCTCTGAGCTACATCCAAACCCCCTACATAGAGCTATTGACTACTTGAAATGTGACTAGTAGAACAGAGAGACTAAATTTTTTAAAGATTTGCTCTGTGTGTGTGTGTATACGTGAGTACAAATACCTACAAAGGCCAGAGGTGTCAGATCCCTCTGGAGTGGGAGTTACAGGCAGTTGNAAGCCATCTAACATGGGTGTTGGGAATCGATCCCATGCATTCTGGAAAAGCATCTCTCCAGTCTTTGAATGTTTCTGTTTTAACTAAATTAAAGTTAAATGGCCATGTGTGTGTGATAGCTAAAACACACACAGCTAAACAGTTGGTGGAGAATGCTTCTGTCATCACAGTGCTAGCTGTCTCTGTTTTATCATATTCAGATGCCTGCTTGACCTATTCCTCTTGCAAGCTTGACATGTCTAAAATCAAGCCCACACTCTTTCTCTCCCATCCGTCTCCTCTTCTATTTCCTGTTGCAGTAAATGGCACCATGTTCATTTCCTCAAACCAAACCCTAGGAATCATGCTCGAGTTTGTTTATCTCTTAGTCTCTTCTGTCTCCTAAACAGCTCAAATCCCCTTCATCTACCACCACACCACACTGTTTAAACTACCATCACCTTCCTAGATCTGATCAGCAGATAGCCTTGATGAAAGTCCGTCCTCGGTTATTCCTCCAAATCCTTGTGTGTCTGCCTGTACCTGCCCTCTAGCCTATTTGCACACCACAATCCTCTCCCTCTCTGAGACTCAGCCACACCATCTTTTCTGTCTCCTTTGCCTGCCATGCTTCCTCCAGCACACACTATACCCAAGTCTAAAGACTCATCTTCACACTCTGTATCGCCACTGAGTATTCAGAAATTCAGTCTTGTGTCACAAGTGGTCTCCAGTCAATTTCTGTCTCTCATCTAAGACTGTAAGCCATAGGTTCAGAATTTTTTTTTTTTGCTTATCCTTATGTAGCATGAATTCTTCAGTACCTAAAACAGAGCTCATGATATAATAGTATTAAGGATGAATGAACAAAACAACGACCAATTAATGAGTTATTTGTCTTCAGCTTGTGAGGTTCAAATCAGTGTTTTGCACATTTCCCAATTCTATGGCCATAGATACACTGTGACCCCCAAATGGTTAATCCATAAAGCCTNTAAGAAGGTCTCATTGAATAAAATCTGTGGGACCTAAACTCATTCCTGAAACATAATTCTAAAAGTCTTCCTGTTGTGATGATGGTCAGTGGTGTCATCATCCAGAGACCTTTATTTATAATTATTTTGCAGCATTTGAAAAGAAAGGAAGTCTACATGATGAGGTTTGAGAAAGGAGTAAAGGTTTCACTGTTGACAAGTGAAAGCAGTCTAGTCTAAAATACTCAGGCACTGCTTGTGCCACGGCTTCCCAAAGCCCCCAGCCACCAGCAGAGTCAGCTGCAGTTTCCATTTTCCCTGGTGCAATGGAATTTGATTCCATTGTGAGAAATGTACATGAGGTTTTTTTTCTCCCTGTCTCTATCAAAATATACATCAAATCAAAATGAACTCTGTGGTAGTCATTTTTAAAGTTTGTGTGTCGTGGCAGGGGTTATTCATGCTTTCTTTTTTTCAAGAATGCTGCCAAGAATGCTTGGCTTGTGTTGTGTGTTTGAAGGCTTTCCAGCCTGTAGCACTGTTGGAAGGTGGTGGAATCTTTAGGAGGTGGGATATAATAGAGGTTATATTATTGAGGCATGCCATGAACAGGATATTGGGACCCCAGTCCCTCTTCTGCTTTGCTCCCTGGTTAGAGGAGGTAAACAGCTTCCTTGGCAATAGGCTTCAGCCATGCTGTGCTGTCTTAACATAGGCCCAAAAGCAATGGGGCAATCAACCGTGGAGTAAGACCTGCAAAATTGCAAGCCTAAACTTTCCTCCCTTTTAAAGATGTGTTCATTGATTATTGTGTGTCTGTATGTGTGTCTACATGAGTTTATGTGCACCATGTGCATGCAGGTGCCTCAGGTGCCCCACGAGGCCAAAGGAGACCAGAGGGCCTTAGAGTCAGTGGAACTGGAGTTACAGGCGGTTGCAAGCCACCTGATATGGGTTCTGGGTATGGAACCCAGGTCCACTGTAAGAGTACCAAGAGCTCTTAACCACCAAGCCATCCCTCCAGCCCTGACTTTCCTCCTTTTCCATGATTATCTCAGGTATATTATCAGAGTGACTGAAGATAGCACCTATAAAAAATACACTGGTTTTATGGTAGGTAGGCAAAGTTCTTTCTATTCCTGTGGGCATAACATGCAATATTTTATTACCGGTTGTGTGCACTATACAAGTTATCTCCAAATAGATAAAGAAAAGCAATTAGAAACGGAAAAACTAATCAGGTGTTTTTTGGGAAACAAACATGGGGCTTCTTGGGAATTGAACATACAGCATCAGGCATGCCAGGTGAGTATTCTACCGCTGAGCTTTATACGAAGCCTAGATGGATTTCTGTATGTCACTGAAACCTCATTTATGGAAACTCCAAAACTGACCTGTAATAACTCTTAGGTGTAGCATTAAACTTAGCCNTTCATTAGTAGGTGAGAACATCCCACGTTGTTAATTAAGGAAGTGTAACATTTCTAAACATTTCTTGAATAAACTCAGACTTTATTGGTGCTGTAGTTAAAACTTGTGGGAGCATTAGGAAGGTGCACAAAAAAAGGTAAACAGAGAACAAAAGAACCAAAATATGGGGCAAAGTATTTGTTTGAAAAGAATTTTCAGTTCAAACTAGTGAGTTTCCAAATTATAACCACTGAAGTGTCTTTTCCTTAATTTATGTTCTAAGAGTGTTTATATATTGATTTGTAGTAGAATATAAATCCATTCACAGACATTTTTTGCATTTACTTCGTTCTACTAGAATGGTTATGAAATTTAAATTAAATTAAATTATGAAAAAATTAAAATTAAACATACTTTATTAAATTAAATATTTTAACTAAAATATACTTATACATGTTACAAAAGACAAGTTCTACCTACCTGTTTAATTATGTTTGCCAAAATGTTTTAATTTGCGTATCTTTCAGTGACTACTATTGAATGTCTACTATGATCTATGTGCTGTCACATCTATATGAAATCAAGTATGCTTATAGAGTTGAAGATACTCTTTAAAGAAACCCATGTGAAGAGACTATTACAATCCTATGATAACAGTGAAATTAATGTTTATATTCTTTTTTTTGTTTTGTTTTGTTTTGTTTTGTTTTTCGAGACAGGGTTTCTCTGTGTAGCTTTGCGCCTGTCCTGGAACTCACTCGGTAGCCCAGGCTGGCCTCGAACTCACGAGATCCTCCTGCCTCTGCCTCCCGAGTGCTGGGATTAAAGGTGTGCCCCACCACCGCCCGGCTAGTTTATATTCTTATTTTATGAATAAGGGACTGGAGCTAAAGAAACATAAAGTACTTTGTCTGCTGTTTTATGGTAGGTACATTCAGAAGCTGGAAGCTGAGCTTGGATGCCTTGGATCCAGAATCTGCATCCTTCATCACCAGGCCGTTGTTTTTCTCCCACCACAATCCAGTCCTTCAGTGCCTCTCTCCTGAGTGCCACCAGGCCAGGAGCCTGTCAGTAGGAACACAATAAGGATGATTCAAAGCATGTGTAGTCTAGGAGAGGAAGCTCTACCTGCAAGTGCATGAATGAAATCAAATGTGTAAGTTCTCTGGTCAAAGTCACACAGAAAATAGTCNCCTCATTTCCTGAACTTGCCATTGNTAACAGTCAG
This sequence comes from Neotoma lepida, assembly GCA_001675575.1. Classification (NCBI taxonomy): domain Eukaryota; kingdom Metazoa; phylum Chordata; class Mammalia; order Rodentia; family Cricetidae; genus Neotoma; species Neotoma lepida. The sequence goes on along the minus strand of LZPO01017377.1, from coordinate 93,379 downwards.
GAAAATCCTCATAGGACAGAGAGTTTGCAAGCAGAGACTGAAAAAAAGAACTACCATGAAGTTTACATTAAAAAAAGAAGAAGTTTTATTTTGACTAAATTTATAAAGAGGCACAGTGGTGTGCACCTGTAGCCCCAGCCCCTGGTAGGCTGAGTTGGTAGTATCACTTAAGTCTGGGAATTTTGAGATCAGCCTGGCTACAAGTGAGACCCTCTATCTCAAGTGAATTATAAACAGATAAACCAGGTTTCACTGAGTTCATCCCATGTACATAGAAATACGATATGTACAAAGTTCCTAGCGGAATTTATGTACTAGAGAGGTGTTGTTGTTTTTTCTCTTTTGGGGAACCCAGCTCCCAAATAAATCACACAAGAAGGCTTATTCTTAATTATAAATGCCCAGCCTTAGCTTGGCTTATTTCTAGCCAGCTTTACTTAACTTTAAATTATCCCCACTACCTCTGGCTTCCTGGCTTTTCCCGTTCTTTTATTTCCGTTTATCTTACTCTTACTCCATGTCTTGCTGTGTAGCTGGGTGGCTGGCCCCTGGAGTCCTCCTCCTCCTCCTCTTACTTCTTCTTCTCCTCTCCTCTCAGATTTCTCCTACAATATNTTCTCTCTGCCTGCCAGCCCCGCCTATCCTTTCTCCTGCCTTGCTATTTGACCATTCACTTCTTTATTAGACCATTCAGTGTTTTAGACAGGCAAAGTATCATAGCTTCACAGAGTTAAACAAATGCAACATAAACAAAAGCAACACACCTTAAAATAATATTCTACAACAGAGAGGAGAGAATAGTGGGCAGAAATAGGCATAACTAGGTCTGTCCTTTATAGCACACTTAGTGCATGCCACACATAAATTCAGTCCCTCCATGAACATTTATTTATAAATGTTAGTCTTCATTAACCCTAAAGGGAAAGACAATGGTCTGTATTTTACTAAAGCTTAGAGGTTCTGACTTATTGATTCATTCCACAAATACTTCTAAAGAATTTTCCTTGTTTGGATTAGGTACAATTCAAAGCTTTAGAGATAAGGTGAAGGAAAAGACCGATAAGGACTTGTCCTACTTATGAAAACTATGTACTCTAATTGGGATGACCAGATAATAAGAAAATAAGAGCAATACTAAAAGAAAAGTAAAATAAGATAACATCATAGAGACTGGGGCTGGGTAGGTTGGAAATAATGGTTAGGAAAGTCCCATCCAAAGAGATGACATTTAAACTGATATCTGAATGACAAAGACTACCTTCAGAAGACCTAGACAAGGAGAACATCAGACAGGGAGACAGCAAGTGCAGAGATGCTGAGAGAGGTGATATTGGCATGTTCGATGAGCAAAAGCAAACCCAGATTGTCTAGGGCAGAGAACTCTCCTCTGAGCCACAGCACTAACAGCAAAGCTGATATTTGAATTCACATCTGCCCAAGATGAAAGCCCAGACTCCACACCATGCAACACTGCCCAAAGGAACAGGAAGAAAGCTCTGCATGATGCTATCATGGAATGTGTGTTTAAGTTAACATAAGACCATCTAAAGATCACTGGAATTAAAAATTAAAGTGAAGGAAACTCTGGTGAGCAGAAAGGCTTCCTCTAAGAACATAAGCAGACGAGTAAAGAATGGTGTTGTACCAACAGTATAAAATGCATCTTCATCTAACTCTGATGTTAATTGAACTCAACCCATTCCATTCGAATTTCTTATCTTAGACTGGAATCCCTTGCAAGGATGCAGGAATGTAGCTGCGATGCTTAAGTTTAGAAGTTTAGATAAGCTTCCTGCCAAAAATGCTTGTACTTCTCCCAGGTATGAGAAGAGAGCCATTCAGTCTGAAGAGTCCATGCTTCTAATGGCTCCCTCCAAGGGAAGCATGATCAGCAGGCAGGAGCCATCTGGGCCAGAAGTTTTACAGGAGACACATGGAATCTGCTAGTCAGATTGTGATTAAATGGTATATATGTGAGAAGGTGGCAAATTCAGACGGGAGTTGCTGGTGAGATAGTAATCATAAGGTAAGTGGCAGATGACCAAATCATGGGCAGGGCAGGCTTAAGTTGCCAGACAAGATGTCATAAACAAGAAAGTCAGAAACCTTAGGGAAATGTGACACCATAGATGAGTCCAAGAGAGACACGATGTTCTGACACCTAGCTGGATCAAATGAGTCAGGTCAGCCCGAACATAACTGGACACCTTGTCCCCAGCAGATGTGATTTTTGTCTTAAAGCGCCAGAACTTCCCTGTATCTAGGAACAAGATATTATCCACAGCTAGGAAAGGAAATTAATCCAATTTCCCCCTGCTGCTTGTTTACATACTGGAAGATGCTTTTCTAGAGAATAATGCTACAGTCTGAACCTGAAATATCTCCCAAATGCCTACATATCCAGGGCTTGGACTCCGGAGCGATACTATTCAGAGGTGATGGAATGTTTCTGTTTCAGAGTGGAGGCAATTAACACAGGCCACTGGCAGCGTGCCCTGCAAAAACATTGTGGATGCCTGTTTTTCTCTCTTTTTACTTCCTGGTGAAGTGAGCAACTCTCTCCACCACACATTCTCATCAAAATATCCACCACAGGCCCAAAGCAGCCAGAAGCCAACCTGCATGAACAGAAATCTCCAAAGCTGAGATGAAATGAGCCTTCTCTCTTCCGGTTGATTAGCTCAGGTTGGTGTGTTCCTCTTGCATGATATGTGTGTGGCTGGAGCACACATGTCCCCTGATATCTTCAGAGGCAGCTTCTCAAAAGAACAAGGGAATTATAAACCATATTATTTCTTAACAGGATCAGGGAAAACTCCTGACCATTGATTTTTAGCTTCATGCCAGACCTTGAAATGGCTCAGAATCTCATAGTATTCCTAATTCACAGATAATGAATTTGAACTTAAATAAGGACCTTGTCCAAGATCATATATTAATGAGAAGTCATGGCAGATTGATTACCCTGACACATAAACATGTGGTCTTTATTTTAAACATCTTTATTGAGGTCTAACTTACACACCATATAATGCATATATTTTAGGTTATACTTTTTAGTTTGAGCAAATATATAAACCCTTGAAAATACCACAAAATAAAGCTACATGACATTTCTGTTACACTGTGTACCTTCACATCTATCATCCCTACCCTGGACAAGAGTGATCTGCTTTCTGGCACTAGACAGTGTTTGCCTGTCCTAGAATATCATGTAAGTACCGTTCAACGTTCACTCCTTTCCATGTGACTTCTGCTCAGCATTTGTAGTTGTTGTCTTCTTAGTATTATTATAATTTGACAAACCCTTCACATAACCTAAGAGATTACAAAATTGAGTATCCCCTCCTTGAAGAGAGATTCTGAATCATTTTTAGACACAATTTTTAAAGTGATAATAAAATGAAATCTTACTTATGCAAAGTTCTGTTTACATCTTCCATTGTCTGCTTTAAAATTTATGAGTTCCCTCTCCGTATTATTTATTTTCCTCTCCATTTATTGTGGTATAATCAACAAAGCTATAAATATTTAAGATGGACAACATGATATGTTAGCCTACATATAGTAAAACTATTACCATGATTTACTTATTTAATGCATTCATCCCAACACATAGCTACTGTTTGTGTGTGTTTGGCAATAACATTGAAGGTCTATGTACCAGGCTTTTTCTTTTGGGGCCACTACCCAGCTCCCAAATCATGACACAGAGACTTATTATTGGTTTTGAATGCTCATTCCTAGCTTAGCTCTTATTTTAATCTGTTTCTCTTTATCTATGTTTTGCCCTGGGGCTTTTTACCTTCCTTCCTTCCTTCTTCCCTTTCTCCCT